>BSBM01000600.1:16637500-16892500 GCA_027924585.1 Larix kaempferi
AGAATCAAATGTGAGGTTGTAACCTTGATCACACATTTGACTAACACTTAAAATATTATGTTCTAGCCCTTGAATATATAAGAAATGTTGTGTTTTATTATTTCCATTAGCAGTACCTAACAGTACCTTTTCCAACATCTTTGCAAAAGAATATCCCCAAAAGTAACATTTCCTCCTTAATTCCTTTCTTTAAAGTGAGAAACTTGGTGTGCTCCTCTGACATGTGTTTCGAGCATCCACTGTCAGCGTATCGTTGGTTCACTTTATCTTGAGCATAGATTGCAAGTTCACATTTTTCCATCTTCTCTTTTTCTTCCTTCTCCAAAAAATTGATACGTTCTTCCCCTTTTTGTTTATGATATCCTACTATGTTGCTTCTATAGCAACTTGCTATGTTCCCATAGTTATTGCACTTATAGAATTTGATATTGTAATCAAGTAGGGAAGCAAATGAATTGTAGTTTATGCCAGCAAACTCATAAGAAATTATGGTTGTGTTTCTCCCATAATCATCCTTTAATGTCTTGTAAGGACCTCCATTTCTATTTCTCACATGGTCACTTCTTGAATAATCTCTACAATCTATAATTTTGTGACCAAACATATTACGACCAAAAAATTAACCAAAGAAGAGATTTTGGTATTGGGGTATGAAAGGTCTTATTGGTGTACCAACTCTTCTAAACTCATTCTTTTTGTTTTTGTGAGAAGAATCATGTAGATGCTAGTCATCATTTCCTTTGTTATTTCTTTTGTTGTTAATGCATCCTTTGAGAAAACTGGCATAACTTTTAGGCTTTTCTTCAATTTAGTTGTTTGCATATTCTTTAGGGGTCTTTTAATTTTCATTATAGCCAGTACTTGTTTTGATGAATGGTGACTTTTGGAGACCAAGAATCTCATTGAAAGTTCCAATTCTCTTCAAAATTTTGTGTAATTGAGCATTTGAATTTTTCAATTCCTTTCTTAATGAGACAACTTTAAATTCTATCTTGTCACGGATTTTTTCATTTTATTTGAGATGACTTCTCACTACTCCTTCTATCCTTTTTGCCTCTTCAAAATGATAATTTTGTTCTTTGTCATGAAAATCATGCTCCTTATTTTCATGTTTCTGCAATTACTCCTTATTCTTTATAATTTTCTTAAGCCTGACTATTTTGAGTCTTGTTTTAATGTCTTCTTCTTCTAAATCTGACTTTCTTTGTGATTATATTCATTTTATTAATTAATAGACTTTGTAATATCTTATTCTTCTAACCTTTATTTTTCATTATCTTCATTTTTTTCATTAGTAGGCTTTGTATCCTCTCTCCATCAATATCTTATTTTTCTAAATCTAAGTTTTCTCTGATTATTTTCATTTTCTTCATCATTAGAATTTGTATCCATGGCCATGAAAGTTGATTCTTCTTTAAAAATATTTTTTATCTTGTCCCAAATATCTTTAATTGGTGTTCACTACTTTACCTTGACAATCATAGAATCAGATAGGGCACTCAAGATGGCATCCTTTTCCTTTGCAGTGTTTTCACTAAGTGTCTTTCCATCCTTATCTATCGGTGGTGTTTTTGGAATTGTATAACCAATTACGATTGCTTTCCAGATATAAAACTCAAGAGCCCTTAGATATGTTTACATCCTTATGCTCTAGAATGCAGAACCTGTTTCATTAAAAAATGGAACCTTGTTTGTTGAGAAACCTTTCTCATAAGCCATATGTTCCCTAGATATGCCTTCTAGTGGTTAGACTATTTATGAAGGAACCTGTTGTGATACCAATTGTTGAACTTATGCTTATACCTAGAGGGGTGTTGAATCCGTATAAGATACATTTTATTTCAGTAAGAATTCATCATAATTCATTAACTTCAAAACAATAAATAAAACAAACTCAAATCATAAAACAAAGAAGTTTACGTGGAAACCTTTTCGGGAGAAAACCAAAAAATAATAACATTATAAATTCATGTTAGAACCAACCTACTAAAGATAACAATCCCCTCAACTAAGCACTAACTAAGCAAGATATGTAGGTATCAACCTAGTGAAGACACTGATCTCCTCAATTGAGCACCAACTTAGTAATATATGTAGGCATCAACCTACTACTATACAACAATCTCCTCAAGTGAGCACCAACTCAGTAATTTCTTGATTAGGAACCAACAAATTGAATAAACAAGTAGAATAATGTTAATGTAATCCCCTTAAATTTTTCACCATAATCTTCCCTTAACATTGTCATAAGATCTCTTTAAAATATGTGTCGTACTCAACCCTATATCAACCCTCAAAACTATCATAAGATCATGTTGAAACATGTGCCATACTCAACCTTGTATGAGTCCTTTATACTATCACATAATTACCTTCAAATATTCCCAATGTAGCCTTACATCATCCCTCTATACTATCACGTAATCTCTTTCAAATCTTCCTCGAAATCATCCTTCTATACAGTTATATAATCACCTTCAACTTGTCTAGAATCACCCTTTAAAACATCTCTAAAATTGTCACAAGATTACCTTGAAGTCTGATACAAGATCAACCCTTAAAACATTATACGATCACATTGAAATTAACTCCATTATCATCCTTTAAAGCATCATAATTTCACCTTGAAATATGCTCCATAATCAACCCTTAAAACATCTCCAAACTCGAATCTTTCTTATAAAGTGCACAATAACTTATTTTAGATCCAATATTGCTTGATTCTCCTTCAAAAATGCACCCCCTTTATGTATATTGATACTATTTAACTCACTTTTCTGGGCCAACCTATAAAACTGATAGGTTCCATCTAACATTGTTCCATATTTTGGCAAGGCCATTTTAACACTTGACATATCTCTATTCCTATGGAGTTAGAGGGAGTGTCATATACCGTTGAAAAATACTTGACATAAGATTTTCAACCATATATGATGTGCTCTCATCTGATCTAGGACTTAAAAAAGGTCTCTAAAGACAAGGTATCCAAACTGGACATCAAAAGTAAAAAAATTTCCACCTACCATTCCCTCTTGTCTTTGACATTAATTACATTATTTCCAACAATGTTCATCATGCAATTTTCATATTGCATTCTTCCCCTTGTCTTTGGCATTCAACAATATTCATCTTGCACATATGTAGTCTCCCCTTTTCTTTGACATCAATGACAACAATATTTCCAATAGCCACAATTTTAAAAAAATATTTTCTATATTCTAGGTATACAAAGGATATTTCATGAGGCATTCCTAGATCTCCATAGTTTTGAAAGTTAGAAGGTTAGGGAGGTTTGTATTGGTGCAAGGATTAGGAAAGTGCAATATGATGTGGGTGTATGCGGTGTACTCTAAAAGAAAGCGACTTTCATCCTCAATGCTCATAGACTTACAGAGGTGGAAAATCCTTTCCACCCATGGTGTTTTAGGAATTGTTCAAAGCCCTATTTCACTATGTAGGTTATGGGAGTTCGTTCTTATCTTGGCTATTAATTTTCTTCTTGGAATTATTTAAAACAGAGAGGTAGTTTTGATCAACTAGATTAGGGTTAATGATCTCCTTATAGTATCTTAATTTTTCATGTATCTAGTAATTAATTATTACATAGATACTAACTATGTACTGCATTAACATAACTAAATTTAAATAACAAAACTCTACCTACATCTTAAATCTTAAGGACTATTTTACATTCTGTCCAACTTAATTAAATATTTATTAGCCATATTCACTAGTTACCTTTTTTTGATGGAGAAGTCTAATACTATAAGATTTTTAAATTTTTAGATATAGTTAATTGAATTATACAATTTTGGTCAAATTGTAAATATTCATTGCTTAAATTGTATTTTTTAATATATAAATAGATTGAGTATGATCAAAAATAGTAATTTTGAAAACAATTAGACCAACTTAATCGCAAATGTTTAGGCTACTATTCTTCATTGTTTTGGAGGAGAGTGGAGGAGAAGGCAATGGTGAGGACAAGAAAGTGATTTGAATTAGTTTAATATTTTTTTTTCAGAAAATAATTTGAATCCGTTTAGTATTTTTATTTTTTTTGTTATTTCCAAGAAATCAAAAAATACATACCATCCCCAACAAACTGGGATCTTTAAAAACCCTTTTAGTATTATTAATGAAATACCAAAAATAAAGTACCAAATAAAATAATAAATAATTATTAGGTTAAAGAGTCAAAGCTGTTTACATCCCATGCCATTCTCGTATCCCATAGTATTAACCCATGGTATTCTCGTATCCCATAGTATTAACCCATGGTAGCTCTATCAGAACCTATATATATGTATGTTTGGTCATTCAAACAGCCGTGCCAAAGAAGTAAAGTTGAAGCTTGATGTATATTTTTTTCAGTTGGGTTTTCTACTTAAAATTTTTAATCTCCTTTTGCTATTTATTTTATTTCATGTCAGGTTTCTTTATTGTTAAATCCCTTCAAGGTTATTGTTTATCCCTGTTTATTTTATAACACTCTCAAAGTTAAGGTAGTGAAATGGCTATGAAGGAAGGAATGACAGTGGAGGCCCGCTGCAATGAGGAAGGATATAGAGGGGCTTGGGTTGAAGGTATTGTCAGAACTATTGAAAGAGGAGGGGTTTGCAAGGTAAATTTGAAGAAGATTGTAAGCACTAATGTAAAGTCATTGTTGGAGGTGAAAAAGTCTATAAGGACTTATGGACAGTCATTGGTGGAGGTCTCTCGGGCTGATGTGAGACCCATTCCGCCACACAGACAGTGGCCTCTCCATTGTTTAAATGGAATAGCTGTGGAAGCTTGGGAGACAGATTGCTGGTGGCCCGGCTTCATAGTCCGAGAGGTTTCATGTGACGGTCGCCATCTTTGGTTGGTTTCCTTCCCTCATACGCACATTTTAACGGCATATCCTCTTTCACTGTTACGTCCTGCTCAAGAATGGCGAGAAGGAAAGTGGACTTTATTACCTCATAAATCAGTCCACTTTCCTTCTCGCCATTCTTGAGCAGGACGTAACAGTGAAAGAGGATATGCCGTTAAAATGTGCGTATGAGGGAAGGAAACCAACCACTAATTATTATTACATGGATATAAACAAATTTATTTCCCTCCCACTAATTATTATTATAATTAGTATATTTATTATTTTTTTTAATGTATGTTACATTACACATCTACTCCGAGATACAAAGTGTCATAAATGATAACGCAAGGTGGGTATATTACCGTCAGGGTAAGAGGTATGAAGGTAAGGGTTATTATTAGGGTTAGCAAAGATATCCACAAGTGCGAGTGCCTTGTCTTTCACTTGCTGAATATCTTTATCGTTTTCCTAGTTTGGTTCGGGCTTCCCCCGGCAGGATCAAGCATAATACCGGCAGTCCATCTCGATTATTATAGTAGTAGGTTCACCCGGGGTTGGGTTCAGTCCTTCCTTTGTGAAAGTAGGGTAGTTTACTTGTCTTCAATACAATTAAATATTAGAGCTATTAATAATTAACTATTACATAGATATAAATTATAATAACTAATTATTACAATTATTATTATATTTTTTTTTCTCATGTATGTTACATTACACATCTCACCTAAGATGAAAAGTGCTTTTACTACAATCATATATTTAGTTTTTCTCAATTTTCAATATTTTATAGTTTAATTTTACCCATTAAACACCACTTGAATAGTTTATATATATTCACTTAAATCATGTGGAGCTTTCAAGATATTCTGAATAATTATTACTAAAAATACAAACAAATTAATGCATATTAATTAATTAATTATTACATTTGCCATTGTCAAATTTAAATAATAAAATTATCTAATTACTACATTGATATAACCAAATTTAAATTATTATTATATTTATTCTTTATATGCACATTGCATTACATAGCATCTTTCATATAATTATTATTTTGGTTTCTCTAAGTTATCAATATTATATGGTTAAATTTAATCCATCATTTACCACCTTAAATTTGACCCATCAATCACCACTTGTATAAATCCAAATAAATCCTACTATAAAGCTTTCATAAATATTCTATGAATATAAAAAAAAGTCGATTTAAACCATTTTCTAACTAGATTTAGACCTTTTCTACCAAAAATAGACAAAGGCCAAAGATATAAATTGATTCATAATCATTTATGTTTAAATCATCATAAATATCCTATATAACCAATATATGGAAAAAGATTAGATCCATTCATAACCATTTCTATTTAAGTCACAATTTTCTCACTGTTGTATATGTTTAACTCACCATTTTCATGCCTATTGTATTTGTATGCACTCTACATAGGATTTTTTTTTTAGGTAAGAGAGAGAAATAGTTCTATTAATAAGGTACAGATCGTACAAAAATATTACAATAAGCCCAAAAAGGACCAGAAATTGCCAGTCTGTTGTAGTCCCAAGGTTCACGTGGTTATCATGGATACATTACATAATATAAGCAAACATACACTATGATACAGATACAAGAAGTGAGAGAGAGAGAGAGAGAGAGAGAGAGAGAGAGAAGCCTTTATATTAACCAGCAAGAGCAGAATACAGTCATAGAACCAATCTCTCTTAGTACATCAGCTCACCAGCCTAGATATATATATATATATATATATATATATATATATGCAAATACAATTACATAACCGTCTGTCAGTTTATCCAACCGACCCGACCTATACTAGTCGACGCAACCTATCAACATGTGTTGCAGAGTGGTCGGGCGGAGGGCCTAGTCGACAGGCCGACCTAGGCCCCTCCAACATCTCCCCCACCTCAAAATATTTCTTCATCCCGAAGAAATGGAGAGATCAAAATTTCAAAAAGAGTTATACAGACGGTTATGACAAAGGAACACTGAAATCAATAGCATCAGGTATCTGGAGACAGGCTTCAATGATAACTTCAGCAGAGACAGAGAGGTGGTGCTGGAATTCTTCCCAAGTGCGTAGCAGATTATGGATGTCTACGGTCAGAGTTGTGAGTTTCGAAAGGTTTTCCATCTTTTCGTGAGTGTAGCCTACAAGTGGATCATGTCGGGACCAAATGTGTTGATTGTATTGTCGGCAGCAACAAGTAACTGATGGAATCGAAGCTGAATTTCTCCAAGTTTGTTGAGGCCTCCTCGGGCTTGTGACATCCACTGAACTTCTTGTTTCTCTAACTTATCCAATTTCTTGTTTTCCATGATGATCTGTTTATCAAGTTTTTCGATAAGGGCTTCATCTATAGTCAAGCCCTGGTGTTGAAGCTTGCTTAGCAATGCTCTTGTTTTCTGAATATTTTTGTAGACATCGCCATAATAAACATACCAATTGTTCAAAACTGCGGTAAGTTGTTCTGCTTGATTAGCATACTGCTTGAGTACTTTGAAGGCCTCTAAAAAGGCTGTAAACTGATTTGTCATGAGGGAAGCTACCTCAATAGCTTGATATTGTTGTTTCTTGAGAAGCTCAGATTGTAGCATCGACACGACAGATTCCAGTAACTGTTATGCTCTGTCTAGAGGTGGTGTCATGTCAGAACTAGTTGGAAGCAGAACAACTTGCTGAGCTAAGCGTTCACATTTGGTGAGAAATGTAATCTTTTCTTCCTGGAGCTGTATTATTTGTTCCTGTGATTTCTATCGATGACATCTTTGGACTCTGAAGACCACGTCTTCAAGTAAATCAAGCTCATCTTGGGGTTCCATGTGTGGCTGATAACTTGTAGTAGCTCCCAATCGGTCTAAATATATAGATGGAGTATTTTCTTGTATTTGCTGCATTTCCAATTGCTGCTGCAATTCTCTTTCTTTGCGTTTCTTTTCTTTGTGCTTCCTATGACTACTCTTTTCTTTTTCTTTGTTTACAATTTGTTGTTCTGGGTCCTTATCTTTTCCTTCTGTTGTTGGGTTCCTGTCGATGACTTCTTGTGTGCTGACAACAGCATGTTATGCCTGACTTTGTGTACTAGGTACTACTGTTGTGATGACTGGAGTTTCATGTTCTGCTACTTCGGCCCTTGGTGGATTTGCTGTTGGTGTGCTAGATATTTCTACATTGCTTGTATTGATATCTGGAGCATTTGTGTGCTATGATGGTCTTGTCATGTTGGCTACAGTTTCTTGAGTTGCGACTGCTTCCTTGGTTATAGTAGAAGTGGCTTTATCTGCTTCTGTCGTGGTTGCTTCTTTGTTGAGCTGCTGTGTAAATGGACTAGACTTGGATCCGTCGACAGGGGAACTCGACTGGTTTACCGGGAGTGATTGTAGGTCGATGGATGTCAGAATTGGACTCGATGAAATGGTATTGTCGAGCGGATCCGAACTAATTAGGCTAGACTCGACCTGGGAACTGAAAACTTGGGGATTTTCCTTTCTAACGGTATTCGCTTGAGATGAATTCATTTGTTGTGGAGGTGAATTGACTGAAAGAGGAGTATAGAGACCTGTTTGTTGTGCATATACTAGGTCTAATGGGTTAGGATTTCTGATATGATGGGTTGTCAAGTGACCAACAATTTCTGGAATGGATGATTGTAAAGGTAAACTTCTAGTTTGAATGGTGTCGGAGGGAGCTAAATTAACCGGGACAGTAGACGGAGAGGCAAAACTTGGTTGTTGGATGACCCTCTCACGCCAGTTGGGACAAAATACTAGAATGTTTGCAATGAATGTATTCAAAGAGGTGTCTTCTATGACAGGAGGAGCAGGTAACGCTAATAGACTGCTTTCTTCTTCTACTGCAGTTGGGGGGTGGGGAGGGGACTAGATATTTAGGTCAATATCAGGTACAACTGAAATTTTGGGTTTTTTAACAATAATTTGGGAAGATGGATACTTATATGTTTCTAAGAATTTTCTGAATTGATCTTCGACTGGCAGTTTGTTCTTGGTTGCATCTTCAAGGATTTGGGTAGCGGTGTCATATAGCTCGATCTCATATGCTACCGACGGTTCTTGAAATGTTACTTGTCTTTTCCCTTTTCCCTTGGTCGGTATTACTCGGTTCTGTTGGGTTGTGACGATTTCAGCTGCTACCTTCTGGATATTATCGCCTGTCAAAAGATGTTCTGGGTTGTCAGAATCTGTGTCGTTGTTCGACTGCTCTCCGACCTCTGTTGATTCTGTGTGCGGAGTCTAGGTAAGTGCTAACACCTTAGGGCTAGGTGTCGGCTCGGGCTGATAGCTAAAAGTGTTCATGTACAACCGACTTTCATATGATTCTTCTTGTTCCATGTCGAATAGAGGTTCAACATATTTGAAGTTGGTTTTCCTTGCTTGTGCCAGGATGGGTAATTCTTCATTAGATTGGTGGCTTAACTCTGTGAAGATTTCGCTTACTGAAGGGTAATAGTCAAGCCGTTCTGCTGGACCTACTGCTCCTTCCATGTACCATACTTATGTGTCATCCAAAGATAGTTGGATGTGCACTGTCGGGGGCAGGCTTTGACGGATGTTTTGTGGTACCCTCCATCTTGTTGCTATTTCTTTAAGGTCAATAAACCATGCTTCAAGCCAAATTTTGACTGTTGTAGGTCCATATCGTCTTGCTCCAGGTGCAAAGCAATGGAAATTTTCCATAAGGATGAGTCAGTTTTTGGCAAAATACTTGTTTCCTTTTGGTTGAAGGTGGGTCATAGCAATCCAAATGAGTACAGATGGGTAGCGGATGCTAGCTCCCTCCTCCTGGCACTTATGGCATGTATATTTGAGAATGTCGGCCAGGTAATCTGCCCAGTTGTATACCTTGTTGTTCATAGACATATTCTTGACAGCTTCTAACATTTCAGTCTTCAAGTCTGACCCTCTTCCTATCTGTGAAAGTGCATGTGATATGATCTTGGTGGCAGTTTTGTAATTGCCAAAAACAATCTGGCTCACGATTATACCTCGTGAAATATTTCCAGCGGGAGAATCGACAAACTCATCAATCAAGTCTGCACTTGAACTTGTTGGTACAGCATCTCCTTTATGTGAAAGGCTAGTTATTTTGTGGATGATTTCACCATTGATTTCGACCGAAACATCAAAGTAAAGCTTGCCGTTGTGATATCCGCTAACGATGAATTTTGCAATGACTTCTTTCAATCCTCCAAAAGTATCCAATAAAGGTTCCTTCAGGTAATGCAGAATTGTGGCTGTCTGCAACCGTCGTGCTTCCTCTCTCCAGTGACCATTTGACTCCTTCCTCCAATCTTCAATGTTATTCCATGCTTTCTTCCAGGTGGGTTCTGATGCTTTTGCATTCTGAATCAACTAGAGTCTAGTTTCCAGTGGTGTTTGTTCTTTCTCCAGTTCTCTAACTGATGTTGCAGTAGCTCTACTAGCTGTTAAAGTTTTTCTAGGAGCCATGGCGGATTCAGGGTTCAAGGTTGTGAAATTGGCTTCAGCGGAGTCAAGGAATTCTGTTTCTTGGAGCTCAAGTTGTCGGCAAAAGAGTAACCAAGAATCCTCGAGCTCCATATTTATGGTGGAGTTACTCGGCACGGGTGAACGAGACATAGAGGCATGTATTAATGGTTGATTTGATAGGGCTATTAAATTAGATTACCCGGATATCGGCGCTTTGTTAGATGCATTACTTCTGGCTGCGCGGTTATCTTTAGCCTTTATTGCTTTTTCATCATGGTGCTGCAACAGCTTGTTCATTGTGTTATGTCAACGAGCTTCTCTAATTAGGTTTGGTCGGTCCGAGCTCCAATGCTTCTGCCATGCCGGATTTTCTTCTGCAAACCGTCGATGTTCTCGTCGGTGCGTGTAATATCGACGGTTGTGCACCGGACTTCTTTGTCTACTTTTTCCATCCCTCTTCTGCCATTCTTTTGTCATTTCTGTTTTTGTCGTGTTCTGCTGTATTTGCTTGATTGCTTATAGTACTCTCATTCGGTTATTTCTAACCATTTTTTTTCTTCGAATATTCATGATTTATACCTTTTAAGTCAGGCGTCATTTACCGCTTTCTTGAAAATATTTACTTGTAACGTTTTCAGTCAAATTGAGCCATTAGGATTTAACGTTTCAATGATATAGGGTCCCATCCATTCTGTATGCAAATTCTTTGGCTTCCCTTTTACTCGGCTATTATAGAGGAGTGCTAAATCTCCAACTGACAGATTCTTTTGTTTGATATTTCTATCATGCCATGCTTTCTGTTGTTGTTTTGGCACTCTTTGATGTTCTATTTCCAACTGTCGACTTTCATCCAGCTTTGACAGTTGTAATAGTCATTCATGTCAAGTATCTTCAACGTCGATATGTAGAGCTGTTGCAATGGTCAGTGCTTGTCGTCGAAAATGTAACGGAACGACAGCCTCTTGCCCATAGACAAGTGAGAATGGTGTCTGTCCTGTCGTTTTCTTATATGTTGTTCTATATGCCCAAAGGACAGCAGGTACTTTATCGTCCCAGTCATCTTTCTCTATGTTGCAAATTTTCATCAGTCCTTTTGTAAGTGTTTTATTGAACGATTCTACTGCGTCGTTCGACTGAGGGTGATATGCTGTGCTTATTCTATGATCAACTTCAAATTCCTTAGTCAATGCTTCAATGGTTTTACATACAAAGTACGTACCTTGGTCACTTATCAATGTTATGGGGCATCCAAAATGCGTTATGATGTTTTCATAAATAAATTTAGCGGCAACTTCACTTGAACATGTTTCGACTGGTTCTGCTTCTGCCCACTTGGTATCATATTCGACAATAGTGATAATATACTGAGCACCTGTTCATCTTCCTACTACTGGAAATGGTCCAATAAAATCGATAGCCCAAATTTTAAATGTTTGGCTAGGGTTGATTGGGATCAATGGAATTTCTATTCTTAGTAGTGGTCGGCCCATGCGCTGACATTTATCACACTTAGATACAAATTCTCGATAGTCTTTATGAACTATCGACCACCAAAGTCCTGCCTGCAAGATTTTTCTAGCTATTATGTCTATGTGATAATGTCCTCCCGCTGGTCCAGCATGGGCTTCCGTAAGTATATCCTGTCTTTCATGCTCAAGTGCACATCGGTGTAATATATCATCTAGGCCAATTTTATAGAGGAATCCATTGATCAAAGTGTAGGGGCTTCTTTCATTGCTAATATATTCCTCTTTTTCTCATTCATTCCCTTAAGAGCTTGCCCATTTTCAAGAAATTGTGCAATTTCTGTAAGTTCTGAAGGGACTACTTCAATACGAAACAAGTGTGCATCCGGTAAGTCATCTTCAATTCCTGTCAGTTCTTCTCCTGTGTCGACTCTCGACAGATGGTCTGGTCCGACATTAGCTTTTCCAGGTCGAATGATTATTTCGAATTCAAATTCTTGAAACAGTAATAACCAGTGACATAGTCTCCCGTGATGCAATGGTTTATTGACTAAGTATTTTAAAGCTTGGTGATCTATATAAAATACAAAGGGATTAGCCAATAAATAATGACGGTATTTCTGAAGGGAAAATACCATACCTAATGCTTCTCTTTCGGTCGTAGAATAATTTCTTCCAGCTTTATTCAATTTTCGACTGCTGAATGGATTAGGATAATCCATGTCATCATCTCCGGGTTGTGTTAGAATGGCTCCTACTGCTATTCCATATGCATCAATATGTACATGAAATTTCTTTAACCAATCCGGAAATTGAAGGATCGGTGCTTCGACCATTTTTCTTTTCAATGTGTTGAATGAAATGTTGCATTCCTCCATCCATCTATAATCTCGATCATCTTTTAGCAATTCTTCGAGAGGATAATTCATATCGGAATAGTGTCTGATAAACTTCCTGTAATATCCGATATGACCCAATAGGATTCGTACTTGTTTCGGATTAACTGGAGACTTTAGGTCGAGGATTATTTTGATCTTCGTGTAATCGACCTTGATTCCTTCTTTGCAAACTACATGGCCAAGTAATATGTCGATAGGTGTCGCGAAGATGCACTTTTTAATGTTCAGGGATAGTTGTATATGTCGACATCTTTCCAACATTAGTCGGAGCCACTTGCAGTGAACTTTCAACATTGTATAAATTGCCCAATCATCAAAGTATACAGCCATGGTTTTGTAAATATATTCTTGAAATGCTTTGACGACAATTCTTGAGAAGACCGCAGGTGCGTTATTCAAAATGAAAGGCATGAATTTATATGGGAATGACCCAAATTGCACACAAATGTTGTCTTTTTCTGATCTTCTTTTTCTATAGGTACTTGGTTGTACCCCGAGAATCCATCCATGAAAGAGTAACACTCATGCCCTGCAACTTCATTAATAATTTCATCTTCAAAGGGGGTAGGGAAGGGATCTGTTAGTGTTACCTTATTTAGCTCCCTAAAGTCGACACAGATTCTCAATCGTGTCGAATCTTGTTTCTTTGGCTGAACGACCATTGGACTTTCCCACTCCGACTGGTCAATAGGATATATGATTCCTGCAACAAGCATGATATCGATCTCCTTTTTGACAATATCCTTATATTTGTGAGCAAGTTTGTAGGGTCTTTTCTTTATGGGTCTGGTGTCAAGTTTAATATCAATTTTCATCTCACCGATTTCCTTTACAAGTCCTTTCAAGTCTTTATAGTCTTGAGCAAAAATGTCTTGGAATTCTTTGAGAATACTGGATATTTCTGCTGTTTATTCCTCATTCTACTAATCGCCAATTTTTGTCATTTTCGGTTGGTCATCATTTGAAATATCTACTTCCATTGTTTTAATCTTCGTGTCCATCCATTCTGGTGCACAACTGTTACTTATCTGTTTTTTGCCTTCTTTTATTTGTGTGAAAGTTGGTGGAAAGTATTTTTTTGATAACCTTTCGGGTTCATCTGTTTTTACAATCTTTGTGCTTAATATTGTTCTTACGAGATTTGACACACTGGGATGACCCTTTCCCGATTGAAAACTTTTTCCTACTGACATCTCTATTTCTAGACTCAGTCTTGTCGAGTGTTGTTTTTCTGTCGTATTTATATTGTAGCAAGTGTTAGGTGGGTGCATACTCTTCTATTTGTCTCCAAGTGTTAAATTTTCTGTTGGATGCATAAATTCTTTGATGCTTTTGCTTGCTTCGACCATTCTCTCATCCTGCGGAGAAAACTGGAAATCCGTAATAAAATTTTCTTTTAGGTCTTTCTAGAAGAAATTTTCTCCTCTTGCTTCTTCCATCTTGCACCATTTGTTAGGTAGATCATCGAGTGTTCTGGGGAAGAGGTGAGGCCATTTTCTTTCATCTTTATAGCCTAATTTTCTCCATTCTTTTCGGCAACAGTCAATGTGAGCTTCAGGGTTTCGTCCTTGTGTAAACAAGGGAATGTCAACCTGAGTCATCAATTTTCTTCCTCCAAACTTTTCTATGAAAGATGTTGATGCAGTATTCCAATTTTGGAGTTTCAACTGATGAGTGTCCCACCATCTCGCAGCTTGACCAGTAAATGTCTCTACCAAACTTTGTAGTCGACCTTGCTCTCTGACATGTTTTGATACCTGTTCGACATGGACATCAGGTGAATCACATTCTTTATATCTTAATGTCGAGCTACCGTATTGTACATTTTTATCTGGAACAAGTGTTGGATATGCTCACATTTTTCGTTCGAAAATCTTCGGTGTGTAAGATACTAAGAGACACTTCTTTATTTGCTTCCTTGAGATGGCTTCCACAGTCCAGCATTCTTTTGCATGCAAATCGTAATTCTCTATTTGCCAGTCATAGAGTTCTGCATCGGAATTGTATCCGAGTGAGATAGGATCTCCGAGATGAAGTTCTCCTTGGGTGTTTGGCTCAATGCGATCTTCATTATTGTCTATTCGGTAAATCTGTCGGACATCATTATCGACTTCTGTAGGTTCTGACCAAATTTCTCCCTGAGATGGGAAGATTAGTACGATAACATTCTGACCATTGCCTTTCAACTTGATACGGCTTTTATCTAAGGAAATTGAGGCCTTCCTCTTTCGTCCCCATGGTCGACCGACCAATGCAGGGAATGAGATTGCATCATCTTTTGGGGTGATGATTTCTAAATCTACTATCGTCGTGATACCTTTAATGGAAGTTTTAACTCCTTTCCATACTCCAATTGGCTCAATTAATCCTTGACCTGCGAGTTTTAAGTAGATGCCTGATTCCTGTAGTTCAGTTCAACCGAGTTGGTCCCAGGTATCACAAGTCATGATATTCAATTGGGATCCAAAATCAAGTATGACTTGATGTACATGATATCCATTTATGTCGAGATCGACTAATGGGTTGGCGTCATTTTTCTCTTTTTGTTTTAGTCAGCAAATTTTTTTAGTTTGTCTTTGCTCGACATGTTTTATTTTATGCAACAAGTCAATCATTTTTCCTACAGCTTCTTCATTTGAAATTAATTTGAGCAATTCATTGAGAACATCTTCATGTGTTGCTAAGTCATGAAATATGTCGGATGCATCTTTGTACACAGGTTTTTGTTTTATAGGATTTGGATAATCCTCCTTATCGACAATTCTAGTTATCTGAGGTTTATCTTGACCAATGTGAGTGCCTTGCCTTGTTACAATTTGCAAGTTTTTTGTACGAAGCACATCATTTTTTTGGATACAAGATAAAACATGAACATTCTTTTTATTATTTATTTTCGCGATCATGATAGGGCAATCCTCTAAATAGTGATCGCCTACCCCACACTTTGTACAAAATTTAAGATCAGTTCTTTCCTTATAAGGGCATTATGCATGCCGATTATTCTCATTGAAACATGTAAAACATGCACCAGGTCGACCAGATCGAATTCCTCGACCTCCACTACCACAACTGCGACTCTGGTATCAACTGTGTCTATTGTAGCCATCATATCGCCGATCGTACCGTCGATCATTATACCTTGGGTATCTGTCATTCCTGTTTTGATTGTACTGGTTATTTCTTCCATCATTTCTCTCGAATCTGTCGTTTGTTGGATTTCTGTCTTGGTTATGATCGACAGAATTTGTCTAGTACACTGCATGATAATTTTGCCGATTTTTCAGGTTCAGATGGCATTCTTCAATTGTATGTGTATTCACTTCACAAATTTGACACCATCTTGACTTTTTATTTTTTAGATTGTATGAACAATCATTTGTGGTATGTGAATCATACTCTTTGCATAGATTGCAAAAACATCTAGATTGAATAAGTTTTACTTCTTGTCGCCGATCCTCAATTCGACAAGAATCTTTGGTATGTCCTGAAGTTCGACAAGTTGTACACCATAGTTTTGGTCCTTTTAACGTCATATTTCTGATTGCTTGATCCATACTTTCAAGGAATTCATCGACGTGTCTATCCATAGATACTAAAGGGTATTCGTCATCCATTTCAATTTCTAGTGCTACTCTTAGTGCATCTGCATATGTATTAACATTTTGTCGACGGACATGTATTCTGATTTTATTGATTAAACCAACAATAAACCATTTGATTAATAGTTTTTCTTCGATTTCATAGTCTAATTTGCTTAGGAGGTCTTTAAACCTCTTGTCGTATTCCTTGACAGTTTTTGTCGGCTTTTGGACTGTCGTCTTTAGTCGTTCTGCCACCAGGTATGTCGCATCTTCAATCATAAAGAAGGATAGAAAGCTTTGTTTGATTTGTGCTTTTGTTGCATTTGGTGATTTTGCTACATACCCCATGTACCATGTCAGTGCTCTTTTTCTTAACGAACCAACAAATTGAGCAATCTGTCTTTCTTCATTGGTAATTTGATTGGCTGTCCACATTGCTTTGCACACAAACCAATGTCTTCTTGGGTCTTTGTCTCCTTCATAGAATGGAAGGTGTGCTATTGTGTGTGCCATGTCTGCTGGTGTATTATTCTGAGAATTTGATGCAGGTGTGGGTGGGTTATTTCCACAATCAACACTTGGTGCTTCGTTAATTTGGATTAGTTGTCTTTATAGACTTGGTTCTCTGTCTTCAGAATCAATAACTATATCTTCTTCGATATCACTAGATCTGTCTTCTTCAACCACTTCTGTCGAAATCCAGTTAAATTTTTTCTTGAACAAGATTTCACTAAATCTCGGGCTATCCGACTTGCTTTTTGAGTCGCTCACACTTGGTATTGGCAGGGGGGGGCGCTTCCTCATGCTATGAGTACACTAGATGAAAACTTATATTTGAAAATTTGGGTTGAAAAGATACCCAATTTCCTTCCTCCGGTCGATGAATCAATAGTCTATTAATATCATCACCTTCTATGCTTCGACGACTCCAAATTCCCGACTGACTAGCATGGAGACCAAGATTTTCTTCGACAATTTCTTCCATCCAAACGATTTGTGTTAAGCAAAATGGAGACAGAGGTGCTACCATTTCAGTTATTTGAACGTGGAGAGCTCTACCACACTCTATCCACAAGTCTTCATCCATCGATGACAGTTCTTCTTCGACACCCTGATCATCGTGGTCTCGGCTTGATTTTGACAGATTCTCTTCTGCATCTATCATGGCATTTGATCCTCACGTCCTCCAGAGTGCAATTTCCTTCTCCCGCAGCTCTTCACGTCGCTGCCTCCTTTTTTCTCTTTCGATTTTCTGAATATCTAGGGTGCTTTAAGTGACTCAAAAATTTGCCTTTGTCTGATTTTTTTCCACTGCTGGTCATGTCATTTGTCATATGTCAAGTTTCATCAAACTAGGTACATCAGAGCATGGTTCATCACCCCCCCAATGCCGGCCCGAAGGTTTCTAGACTATTGGGGAAGCGCAGACCATCATTTGTTCAAGAAAAATTCCCATTCGCACTCCTTTACAAATTTTCCCCACTTACGTTCTTTCTCCTCCCAGTTAGAGTTTGGAAGGGGCGGGAGTAGAAACGGTCTTGTTTCGACAATATGTGCGACACCTTTGTCAATCAAAAATTTAAACAATAATGTCAGCAGAGAACACAGAAATTGATCAACTAATTCGGTGAAGAACTTTCTTCTTATTTCATCTACCGAGACTCGATTTTCGATCACCTGTTCTTCACATAAATATCATGCAATATTTTTGCACCACTTCGACAAATTTGTACGTTTTCCATTGATCATCTTCGACAATAGCTTCCGCTCTGCTTCATCAACTGGTCTGTTCATCCAGAAGTTTCTTCAATGCGGTCGGCACGGATTCTACAAATCTCTCATGTGTCTCGGAGAAGAATCGATCTCTCGCTTGGCCAATCATCAGCTTGTTACGTCGCGCATATTTATGTAGGTAATTCACGATTTTCTTCTCCCACCAGTCTCTAATCTCCTATTCTTATATCATAGGTTATGTTGCTAGTAATTTTTCATGTATCAACCGGCAATGGAACCATATTTTGTAGTCCCAAGGTTCACATGGTTATCATGGATACATTACATAATATAAGCAAACATACACAATGACACAGATACAAGAAGCGAGCGAGAGAGAGGGACAAGCCTTTATATTAACCAGCAAGAGCAGAATACTATCATAGAACCAATCTCTCTTAGTACATCGGCTCACTAGCCTAGATATATATATATATATATATATATGCAAATACAGTTACATAATTTTCTGTCGGTTTATCCAACCGACCCAACCTATACTAGTCGATGCGACCTATCGACATTTGTTGCAGAGTGGTCGGGCGGAGGGCCTAGTTGACAGGCCGACCTAGGCCCCTCCAACAGAGTCCCATCCCAGAGGGGAGGATGGAGACCAACCAAGTTTTCCACATCAACAAAAATATTCGAGACCAACTTTACAGAAATAAGCAAGGACTTCCACAAAACCTCGAAAGGTTGATAGTCAAAACAATGCTAACCAAGATAACAGGAAAAATATAGAGACATAGACATGATTCAGGCCTCGCTAAAGAGCCGAAAAACTAACTGACGAGAAACACAGTGCCGAAGCATAATCATAACAAGACATACCAAAAAACCCAATTAGTTGATCCACACCAACCTACTGCTCAGGGCTTGAAGTCCCAGAAACCCCATGACTGGCATCCTGTGGAGGTTGGATGGTAAGGTCTTCCATCAATGCTTCCAGAGTGCTAGTATTCTCCATTTCGCTTTGTTGATTCTCCTTCATACCTGCAATAATATCTTGCATATTACGGGCAATATTCTCCCTGATATGTAATTCATGGGCAAGTAGAATCCTACAAGCCCAGAAGGGGCTAGCCATAACCTAATAAACCAGCTGAGTCTCAACCTCTTCCAGCAGAGCAATTTCTATGTAGGCTATCTGGTTACAAATGGCTGACAGTGTTTCCTCCAGATAGAAATGAGCCCAGTCGAAACGCTGAGGGTTGGCATTCTCTTAGGGGTTGGACTGAGAGGAAGGACCTTCACCAGCATGTCTCCCCCTACCCCCAGGATTTATGCCAGTCCCATGGCGACTTCTCATCTGGATACGGGGAGGCATAATTCGCAGAAAAATGGACCCAGATGTCATTGAAAAACAACCTTTTATATGAAGCCAATTAATCCACAAGTTAAACTCAAACCACATGCCGGGAGGCAAGGATAAGCAGACAATTTTGAATTGCATTTCTAGACCTTATTATCATTAGTAATTAATTTATAATCCTCGTTCTTGTGGCAAGAACTAAGAAGAGCACCCCTCCATAAATTCTCATGAGTGCTCAACTTAACCATTCTGTATTGATCCATGATCTCGCCTGCTTGGAATATGATGAGCCTGCAGCATTTACTACTTTCATTACCTTCGCAATAGCTGGGATCATAAATGCCTTCATCTCGGTACACGCTACTACCAATACTCATAATGGTATAATTACTCTTCTTTCGGACCCTTAGGTGAATTAAAACGAAAAGACCTAATGATCCTGTTATATAAAATCCGGTGATCTGCCAACTTCACTGCATTGAGGTGAAAAGGCATCAACTGAATATGTTGCATCAAGAGGGTGTTACGAAATTGACACGCGTCGAGTTACCTTCAGCATGTGTCCTTTCGACCCGGTTGCCATGTGATTGACGATCCTCATGGCAGGTGGTGTTCGAATTAGGACTAAGATCTACGGCTGCGATAAACTCACACCGATGGCTGGTCACGTGATTTTCCATCTCGTTCAAGGTTCCAGATTTGAACGTTACACTTGCCTTAACACCTATATTGGCCAGTTCATCAGCTAACTTGTTTCCTTTTCTTCGAACATGAATGAAGTTGATTGCCGGAGAGGTGCTCAAGATTTCCTGAAGCTGGTTCAACTTGCCTTCCCATCTTCAATTCAAAGAGACCTTCAAAACCGCCGTACCTCTCTAAATACGTCGTGCAATGGTGATCAGAATGTTGGAGTCACCTTCCACAATTAAAGGTAACCACTTTCTTTTAATTTCCCAGTTGATGCCATTAACCATTCCTTCTAGTTCTGCGAGGTTGTTAGTTGTTTCACCCAAGTTACCCCAAAAAGCACCTAACACCAAGCCATGATCATTTCTGATGGCTCCCCCAAATCCTGCAAGCCCCGGGTTACCTTTTGCTGCCCCGTCAAAATTGAGATTCATGGTATCAGCTGGAGGAAGTTGCCAGAAGTTAGGGCTGGTGGATATTTCTCTGCGTTGCTACATTTCAGCATTGCCATTCGGTAAGTTGTAAATTCCCCATTCATTAAAAATTATTCTTTCTGCAGGATTTGCATTTCCATTTTTAGGGTATGGAATTTTGGTGTATAATGTTTCCTTGATGTGCATTTCAATAACCTTCCAAATTGCCTCTGTGTTTCTTTGTTTCTCCTCAAAAATTCATTGGTTTCTCTCCTTCCATATTTCCCAAACCACGAAACCCAGGAACAATTCCCAGATTCTGTTAAGCAGTTCATTTTTAAAGGGTTTAGTCTGCCAGTTGGCCAGCATCAAGTCTGGTCGGCCCAAAACTCTCGTCGATTTTCTGAATCCTTTTTCCCCCCTGTTCCAAAAGAAGGAGGATAAAGGGAACTTTTCAAGTAGATGATTAATGGTTTCACTCGCAATAGTGCACATACTATAGCTGGAGGGTCCGAAGAATCCCCTCTTATTAAGGTTTTCCCATGTCAATATTCGACGATGAATCATCAGCCAACCGAAAGTGGAAATTTTGGGCCATTGGTTCGTCTCCCAAACTTTTTTCCATTTGTCATCCCTGGGCATCCTGTCATGGCCATTCAAACAGCCTACCGCTTCTGCAATGTTGAAGTTCCTCGTGTGAGAATAACCCCATCTGATTTTTTCCGGCCCAGTGGCCCAGGGTATTTGACGTTTGAGAATTTCCTCATAGAAATTGTCCAGATTTTCTTCGGGGGTTAAGGTCTTCCACCATTGAATCGATTTCCATTGTCTAAACCATGGTTCCTTAGGTCCTAATTCCCAAAGTTCCCTGACCTTCTCCCAGGGGCTACTCTGTAAGTATAAAAACAACTTATGATTGTCCTGCCCATCAGAGAGTCTTGGGAATTGCTGCCATGCATCATGCAGAAAGGAAGCAGAGTTGCCATCTCTTATCTCCCAAAAACTGTGATTTTTGACTAAATCACGGTTCTCCTGGGCAAGCTTCCAAATACTGGATCCGAGTTGTTCTTCGCCAAATCTGATAAGGTCCTGTTTGGGCCATCTAGGGGCATATTTCTGGTGCCAAAGTCTAGCCCATGGCTCCTCTTTGTGGGTGATCCATATCCACCATATTTTAGCCCCTAAGACTTTATTAATACACACCGGGTCACACAGACCCAGGCCACCCAACCTCTTAGGAGTGCATAGAGTGTCCCAGTTCACCAAGGCCCATTTCCTCTGGTTAGGGGTTCCTCCCCACAAGAAGTTCCTCTGCATATTACGGATCTTTTTCAAAACAACTTTGGGTGCCACCATCATAGAGAAGAGGTAAATTGGCATAGCCTGTAACACTGACTTGACCAAAATGAGGCATCTAGGAAAATTCAAAGCTCGGAACGTCCATAAGTCCAATTTGGCTTTGAATTTATCCAGTAGGTATTTCCAGGAGATTTGTTGGATAGTGGATTCCATCAAGGGTGCCCCTAGATATTTCGATGATAGGATTCCTTCAAAGAATTCCAAAATGCGAAGGATGTTTCTGCAATGAATTCTGGGAGTGTTGAAGAAATAAACCTTAGATTTTTCTTTATTAATTTCTAGACCACTTCCCATAAGGAAGGTGTTAAGAACATCCTTTATATTTCTGGCCTCCTGAACTGAGGAAGGTCCCATCATCATAGTATCATCAACAAATTGTTGGTGGGTTTGAGGGATCAGTTCCTCCCCCAGGTCCAAACCCCATATAACATTGTTCTCTTGGGTCGCCCGTATCATTCTTCTTAAACCTTCAGCCATGATAATGAAGAGGAATGGGGATAAGGGGTCCCCTTGCTGAATTCCATGGGTCGATGGGAATGGTTGTGAGGGAGTGCCATTGACCAGAATTGAAAATAAATGGGATGATACCAAACTCATGATCCATTCCGTCCAAATGTTGCTAAAACCAAAAGATTTTAACATTTTTGCAATGAACGTCCAGTTTAGTTTATCATAGGCTTTTGATAAGTCTAGTTTTAGAAGCCTACCTAGGATTTTCTCTCTTTTAACGGAATGAATTGCTTCATGAACTAGAATAATGTCATCCAGAATTTGACGACCTTCCACGAACCCAGCTTGCTCAGGAGAAATAATTAATGGAAGAAGAGGGTGCAGCTGGTTTGCTATAACCTTTGTAATAATTTTATAGATCACATTGCAGAGAGCTATGGGTCTAAACTTTCCAGGATCCTCTGTTCTAGTTTCCTTAGGAATAAGCATGAGAAAGGTGGCATTAAGAGCTTTGAGAATATTCCTAGTCCATCGGGAATCTTCCACAATTGCTAGGACCTCCACCTTCATCCAATCCCAGCATGAGTGAAAGAAGTTTGTGGTGAAGCCATCCGGTCCAAGTGCTTTGTCATCCGCCATTTGTTTGATGTCTTCATCAAGTTCCTCCATTCTGATTGCCCCCATAAGGAGTTTGTTGTGGGCTTCCATGACCAGTCTTGGAATGTGGCAGAGAACCTTCTCCCTTTCTACTTGTCTATTAATATTAGGCTCATTCAGAAGATCTTCGAAGTGATCCTCCAATGTCTGCTCTAATTCAGGTTGAGTTTCCACTACATTGCCATCTTCCTTCTTGAGCCTCACCACCCTGTTCCCATGACGGTGTGGGATGGTGGTTTTGTGAAAGAACTTGGTATTACGCTCACCATATTTTAGCCAATGGCTTCGAGTTTTTTGCTTCCATAGGAGTTCCTCCTGGTGTTCTTTGAGGTTGAGTTCCTGCAAAATATTTTGCTCCTAATTTTTTAACTCCACGGTATAACCCTGTGTCATAGCCTCCTTTTGAACTGCCTGTAGTTTAAGTTCGAGTAGCTTCTTACCTTGGAAAATATTTCCAAAGATGTCTTTATTCCACTTCTTTATTTTTCCTTTGAGGTATTTTAACTTTTCCTGGAACTGATACATCTTAGTTCCCATGATCGGGTCACAAGTCTGCCACCACTGACACAATTGATCAGAAAAATCAGGGTGCAGAAGCCAGAATTGTTCAAACCTAAATGGCTGACAGAGGTTTTCTCCTATCTTGTGCCATTCCAGACAAATTAGCCAGTTATTCGAGCCCGCCAATGGCAGCACTACCGCAATCAGATCCCCTCCTCCCATCATGATGGATTCAAAGACCAAAAATCTATCTAGTCTAGAATCAATGCTTCTGTCTCCTCCTCTTTTATTATACCATGTGTACAGGCCATTGGAGGTTTTGACATCGATCAACGCCAAATTTTCGATTACCTCCAAAAATTCCTCATTACTGGGATGAAGAAAACATCGACCTCCATGTTTCTCTTCAAGATTTCTGATTAAATTAAAATCTCCTCCTATTATCCAAGGCCTGTCACCAGTATCTCTTTTGAGATTCTTGGTGGAATTCAAGAAGGAACTCTTTTGGTTTGCCAGAGAAGGTCCATAGACATTAGATAGAAAACCTCTGACTCTGGTTCCTAAAATATGAAAAGCAGCCGATAAGATAAACTTTGAAGACATCCAATCAGACAGACTTACTTCTTTAGGGTTCCAAAGAATGCCAACTCCCCCGGCCACACCGGTAGCATCTATTGCAACCACATTGCAGTGTTTCAAGACTTTCTTCCCGATGGTTTGTAGATCAATTTCCGAACACTTAGTTTCTTGGAGAAAAATAATAGCAGGTTTCTCAAGTTCAATTTTCCATCGTAAGAGGCGGTGTAACATCCCAGACAAATCACAAAAATTTAAAATTTTTCTATGTGACAATTAATGCTATTTAATAAGTGCGGAATAGAACAAAGCATCAAAAGTTATCCTGCTATAATAAATACCATGCTAGCTTATCGTATAAGAATTTGTCACTAACAGGATTATGTTTTTGTCTTGATGTTATTAATACTACTACATCTTCTATTATTGATGTTTTGATTTATGAATCAATTATCTTTGACTAATATAATTTTATTGATTGATGAAGAGGTCCTATGGACGCCCTGAGGCTTACTTAGCATTCGTGCTAAAGCATGTGATTTCGTACTTGTGACAGTTTACAGGTAAGAGTTTAAAGTTGCGACAAGTAGTCAAACAATTTTCTATGAATCTCTTTTGTCATTAATTGAAGAGATATAAACTATGGACATTCTATCGGTGAGAATCTTGGTTCGAGACTAATAATCAAGTTGAAAATGTGTTACTATGATTGTTGATGTAAACAGTGCATCTTTCCTTCTATAGTTTGTAATTTTGTAATTAAATCATAAGAAGGTCTATAATGATCATAACTCAGCTCTATACTCAGATCTATAAATAATTTCCATTTGATTTCCATGTGTAGTTATACGTGACTGTCGATCATTTTCCTATAGTCATTGTGAAAGTTCTAAGTATAGTCATTGTGATAAAGCCTAGGGACTATACTCTACCATGGTGATAATAACTTGGTTTTAATGACAACTCTTATACTTCACTATGCATTAGAATGTATGTAATTAATGCTAAGTCTTTTGTAATGTAATTGACCCATTAAGCAACAATAACTTCTATGCTATTTATATTGTATGCTTTTCCTTGGATCATTTCATTAGATTATTTGCATAGTGTTGAAATACTAACCAGCTATTTTATAATTAGTCTATATCTAATATTTGTGTGTGTGCAATGTCATGACTCTATTGATACTATAACTTTGGTGAAATATATTTTGGTTTGTGTGCACTTTTCGTGATCCTAAGTGACACTTATACAACCTTGGTGGAAATCCTATCCGACCCTTAACTTGATGTTACAAGGGTGATATTTCACGACCATACTATAACCGTATCCAAGTTGTTTGATATGTATGTTATTATGGTTTACAGGTTGGTGGATGTGATTGTATCTTAAGCATTGAATGCTTACAACCAACGAGAATAGTGGGATTCCCTCATGGATGGCTTAGTAAGCTTGTTTCACATGTAAGCGCTTTGGTGTAACAATTGAGTGTTGAGTTGTAACTCGATGAAGGTTTAAAATGTTGCTCAGCTGGCTCCTTCGTGGCTGTGGTAGTGATGGCTCATTAAATGTGGTAGCTGGCTGGTGATTTCGTAAATCCCATGATGATCTACATCGTTGATCTTGGAAAGGATTTCAATGATGTGGTTAAACCCTACCTTTGCTGCATTCGAAGATTTTATTGTGTTCATTGTCATTTGGTAGTGGTAGCTCTGCGTGGCCAACAGGCTGAGGGTTTGTAGTCTTGTTGTTTTGGCCTGTGGATGCGTTGCTCCAAAGTCTTGGACTCGTAACCTATGTAAATTTATAGAGCCGAGCTCTATCCAGTTTTTGTATAGTAATGAATGTCTTGGATTTGCAGTCTTAGAGATGGTCTTTGGGTGGTTCAATACCCCAAATTGTTGAGGGTTTGTTGGGTTTGAAAAGAATGGCTTAGGGCCTTGCCATAGTTGCTACATTTCTTGGCACTGTGTTACTGTGCTTAAATAGTTGATGGTTTTGTGTTGACTTCGGCTATATAGGCATTTGACGAAGTAGGGTTTATCGTTGTAGTTTCAATGTCTCAGCGTTCATTGCTGCTACAGCTATCATTAAAAGGCAATGTGTTTGATGTCCTTCACTATAATGTTCATACAATAGTGCTAACGGTTATTAAATTTCGATACTGTAATATTTTCCTTCTAAGATACTGTTTTAACCACACTCGTTTTGTTTTTTCAGGTGTAGTACGCAATGGCTCATCGATTTTGGGTGTTGAAGGTTGGAATATAGCTATACCAACCGGTAAGCATCGGCGGTTGCCCTAGAACTTTGTGTAAAAGATGATGGCCGACTTTTTAATGTTCTGTGTATTGTGTTTTTAACTCAGAGAGTTTTGTAAATAGGGTTTGTAAACCTTTTTAAAAGTATGGGGAGGATAATACCTCGACCCACAGGCAAAGCCGTAAAGAATGCGAAATGTAAATTATGTTGGTTAAGTTTCGAGCTCCGACGAGTTTGTCAATGAAAATAATGTTTTACAAACTTATGTTGCTATGGTTGTCTTACTTCGTCGTTTTGGACTTGGTCTGTGATCATAACCTGTAGCACGTCTACAATGTGATAATGTATATTGTTTCAACAACCCTCTGTGTTTATCGTGATCATAAAATGATGGGTGAAAGTTTTGTGAGATAATAATACAACTGTTTGTTTTTCTAGGAACAATGGATAGATGAATGTATTTATGAAGGCTTACGGCCTGTATGCACTTCGTTTATTTGTAACAATGTTGCTGCATCTAAAAAAAATAATAACATATTCCCAAAGTTAGGGTTTAGCTGTCGTTTCGGAATGTAAAGTTTAATAATGCTTTTTGTTGAGGTCTTGGCATAATTCTATGTTCACTATTTTGTTTGGAATTCTCCTACAGATGTTTTGATTTTGTGTGTAGTTCAAAGTTTGGGGCTTGGCCCAAGAAAGAAACCTGTAACTTGTCAATTTAAAAGTAGAAAGAAAAATGTGTGTTAACAGACCTCTGTGTTCGTATTTGATGAAATATACAAACAGTTTGTACAACTAGGTTTAACATACCGACGCTATCATTTTCCGTTATGGACTAAGAATTTATGGAATTTTAAACAATGGAAAAGGGAAACGTATGCTATAAATGAATATTGAAAAGAAATACTGCTATTGTCATTCAAATAATGGTTATATGTTGTGATACTTGATAATATTCGGCCTAAGTGCAGCTTCATCGAAATGTAAGAATTGTTTGTGTGTTCGATCTAAGAGCCTTGTCAAAGGTTAGGGTTTAAGATACTAAGTTCGAGTTTGAGACCGTGATGAAATGCATAGCTGGATTTCTCCATTGTATGATGTTGAAAACCATGATTGGATTCTGTATAAATTGTAACAAATCTGTATTATAGTGAGAATCGTATGAAAGAGAGATATGAAGTTTGAAAATGAGAATGTTGACTATAGGCTGATAGTTGATAACTCTATTTAGGATTATGACAAAAATAATAAATGTTTTGATTTCTACTGTGTAGTTTATGGTATAAAACAATGTATAAATACATACATGAAATAATTAGAAATCCTTGTTGTCTGTAGAAGAATTATCATTCTGCTGTATATTGAAAGTAAATCTATATTTAACCTAATATAAACATATACATTTTAGCTACTAAATGCAGAAAACAATTCTTACTGTTAGAACATAAATCTATTTATTTGAAACAGAGATATTTATAAAAAAGGAAACATTGCATGTAAATTAGGAAAACAGGTAGCTAAAAATAATGATAATGAGGGCACTGTAGATGTATTTACAGGAATTAAACAGTAAGTAGAAACTTGAGAAGTTTATAATAATTTAATCTTCTCATTCACTCGGCTATTTGCCTATTTTGATCTATTCTACTTAATTTGTCTCTGTACTAGAGTACGATGTTGTTCCTTTTTGCATGGGAAAAAATGCAGAGACTCATTTATTCAATCATTTCTATTTATACAGAATTATTAAAATATTCAAGAAAACTGAAATGAACTTTATGAAATAAACAGTAAAAGATACTAGATAACGGAACTTTAAAATATACAGAAATAGATAACAGAACTTTAAAATTTACAAAAATAGATAACAGAACTTGAAAATAAAAATAGATAAGACAATAGAACCTGTAAAAGACAATAGGCTGATAAACACCCAAGGAGGCCTGTTCCTCCCAACCTGCTTCAGAAGAAGCAGCTCATCTACTGACTTCTAATGAACCCCTGATCCTGATTACTGATCCAGTAAGTGGGAGGAATCTGTGTAGAAGCAAGGCACACAAAAATACCTTCTCCACTTAGTATCAACCTCCTGAAATAAAATGCCTTCTCCACTCAGCATCAACCTCCTAAACTCAATAAGAGTTTGGCAGACTCACAACATGATCAACAACATAGCATATCCCCTCATCAAATCTCTTGGGTGCAAACACAGCAAAACCCCAAGGTAAATTTCCCCGTCAGGAAAAGTGATGAACCTCAGTTCAATATTTGATGGCTATTATATAGACTGCCTAGGTCTTTTAGTGGTCAGTTTGGAATAAATGAGCCTCAATCTCCAGTCCCATCTTTCAGGGCACTATGACCACATTTCAAGGGAGTTGTCCCATACCAACAGCTAGTTAGTTGCATCATGATGCTGCCACTTGTCCATTGCCTTCTACCCCATATTCCATTCTACCTAGTGGATCAGTAACCACTCTTTCAACAGTCCTCTTAGGTGTTTGTCTCCTATTTTATTTATTAAATAATAATATATTGTGCAAATTACAGTCATCCTTGGACACCTGTCCAACATAAAAATTTACAATAAAAGTTATCATAATGTTTTTTAAGAGAAAATGTTTTCCAACAAATAAGGTATGTTACAAACACTCCCTCTTAAGCTCAACATCGTCCTCGATGTTGCTTATTCATCATCAAGTTCCTCATGGAACAGAACTGGATATGATGCCCGCATATTACTTTCTAGCTCCCAAGTAGCTTCATCAAGGCTAAGGTGCTTCCATTGCACCTTTACCTGCCCTATGGTGCGATTCCGAAGGATAATTTCCCTCTAGTCTAGAATACAGTCCAGTTCCACCTGAAAATATCCTTCAGGTTCCACCTGTATGTCATTCCAATTCAGCACATGAGTAGCATCATGCACATACTTCTTTAAAACAGAAACGTAAAAAACATTGTGGATTTTTAAATTGTATGGAAATGCCAATTGATATGCAATAGATCCTATCCTTGATAGGATTTTGAATCGTCCACAATACCTTGGTTCTAATTTAGCACAATTCCCAAGATTCAAAGAACTTTTCTTGGGCTTTCCCTTTATAAAAACATGGTCTCCTACCTGAAATTCTCTTTCTGTGCGTTTTAAATCAGCATAGCTTTTCTGCCGATCTTGGGCAACTTTCAGGTTACCTTGAACCTATTTCACGATTAGCTCCATTTCTTTCAATAAATCTGGTCCTAACATGAATCTGTCTACAGGATTATCCCAAGAAATTGGAGTACAACATTTCCTTCCATACAAAATTTCAAATGGACTTAACTTAGCAGATGCTTGATAATTATTATTGTAGGCAAATTCTGCTAAGTGCAAGTAATCTTCCCACTTAGATGGCTGATATTTAACATACAATCTTAACATGTTTTCCAAAATCTGATTTACTCTTTCTGTTTGACCATCAGTTTGTGGGTGGAAAGAAGTGCTGAAATTTAATTTAGTATTTAATCCTTTAAACAGTGCTGTCCAAAAGTTACCAGTGAACTTAGAGTCTCGGTCTGAAATAATTACCTTTGGAATCCCATGCAAGCGAAAAATTTGCTTCATGAAAACATCTGCAATGTTAGAAGCCTTGAAAGTAGTTTTAACAGGAATAAAATGAGCAACCTTACTAAGTTTATCAACAACAACCATAATTGAGTCATTCTGCTTCTGATTTTTAGGAAAACCTATAATAAAGTCAATGCTTATAATTTCTCATTTCCATTCTGGAATTGGTAAGGGCTGCAATAGCCCAACTGGATGTTGATTTTCAGCTTTAATAGTCTGACAGTCAAAGCATCTAGCTATATATTCAACAACTTCACTCTTCATGTTGGGACAAAAATACTCCTTTCTTAGCATAGTCATCATTTTCTGATAACCAGGATGCCCTAAATAAGGACTCTTGTGAACTTCATCTAAAATCAGCAACTTAACCTTTGAAAAATTAGGCACATAAATTCTGTTTTTGTAAGTTAAGAAGCCTTTTTCATTAATTTTGTAATCTGTTATAACATTTTCAGATGAATTTTCAGCCACTTTATCAAGTAATTTTTGGTAATTTTCGTCTTGCTTAATTCCTTTTTCGATCTGATTTTCCAGATCAATTTTAAAAGTACTGATTGCTGCCACAAAACTCAATCTAGAATTTATGCTCAATGCATTAGCAACCTTATTCTCCTTTCCATTAATGTAATGGATCTCAAAATCGTACTCGCTAAGGAAGGCTAACCACCTAGCTTGCCTTGCGTTTAGATTTGTTTGATCCAATAAATACTTTAAACCTTTATTATCAGTCATTAAAATGAATTTTCTTCCGATCAAGTGATGGCGCCACATCTTTAGAGCATGTATCACGGCTACCAACTCAAGATCATACGTTGCATAATTCTTTTCATGTATTTTTAACTTCCTTGACTCAAAAGCAATTGCATGACCTTCTTGACTTAAGACCCCTCCAAGTTTTTTGTTGCATGCATCCGTGCATACGACAAAATTCTTATTAGGATCTGCGATTTTTAAGATGGGTGCAGTAGTTAACAATTCTTTTAACTTATTAAAACTGTCTTGACACTTTTGATCCCATATGAATTTCTTCCCTTTCTTCTGCAAAGAAATGATGGGGTTAGCAATTCTAGAGAACCCTTCAATAAACTTTCTATAATAACCCGTTATTCCCATGAATGGTCCCATACATCAGTCACGTCTTTTGGGACAATCCATTCATTAATTGCTTTAATTTTATCAGGATCAACAGAAATACCATCTTTAGAAATTATATGACCCAAATACTAAATTTTACCTTTATAGAAATCACACTTACTGAACTTAGCGTAAAGCTGATGATCTCTAAGTACTTGTAAAATGATTTTTAAATGTTCGTCATGCTCTTCTTTAGTTTTTGAGTAAACCAGGATATCATCAATGAATACTAATACGAACTTATCCAAATATTTATGTAGAACGTTGTTCATTAAACACATGAACACTGCCGGTGCGTTGGTTAGCCCAAAAGGCATAACTACGAACTCGTAGTGTCCATAACGCATTCTGAATGCAGTTTTGAATATGTCCTCGTCTTTTATCCGGACTTGATGATAACCCAACCTTAAGTCAATTTTAGTGAATATCTCTACTCTGCGTACTTGATCAAATAGATCATCTATGTGGGGTAAGGGATACTGGTTCTTAATTGTCATTTTATTAAGCTGACGGTAGTCAAGGCACAAACGCATGGTACCGTCCTTCCTTTTAACAAATATTACTGGTGCTCCCCCAAGGGGACACACTGGGCCTTATGTAGTTTTTATCTATTAATTCTTTTAGCTGAGATTTTAACTTATTTAACTCCAAAACATTCATCCTATACGGGATCTTTGAGTTTGGTACCGCACCGGGTACTAACTCAATGGTGAAATCAAGTTCTCTTTTCGGAGGTAATCCTATAATTTCTTCTGGGAATACATCAGAAAAGTCCCTAAGGATGGGAATATCCTCTAGTTTTAACTTGTCTTCTTTAGATGTACATTCATCATTAACAACATTAACAGCAAACAATTTACAACCTTTTCTGCCAGCTCTCTTTACTTGTAAGGCAGAAATATGCCTTATGGAAATCTGCTTATGAATTCCTTGTACTGTTTCTGAATTACCTTCATTATTTATACAAGTAAAAGATTTATCATAACAATTCAATATAACTCTATGTTGTTCAAGCCAATCCATGCCAATCAACAAATCATATGAACCTAAGGGTAAAACATTCAGATTAACTTACATTTTCAGCTGATTTAAAAATACTTCACAATTCTGGACATAATCTGTAACCTTTCTTTTAGTTCCTAGTGCAAGCTGAACTAACCATGCATTATCAAATTTTTTTGTTTTTAGCTTGCAACGGTTTACTAAAGTAGGTGAAATATAACTTAGATTTTCACCTGGATCTATTAAAATAGAAATAGACTTGTTTTGTATCATACCTTCAATTTCGACCATGGATATTTGATGGTCCGCTTGACGGTTCTCCAATGCTGCATTTATCCTGGGCATTTCTCTTGCGATATCTCCAACTGTAGGTTCTGCTTGCATAGTGTGAATATTGTTGGTTGTCCTTTTGTTGTGTGTGCACTCTGCTCTCTTATGTGGTCCACCACATTCATAGCACTTTATGGGTCCTTTTTGCTCAGCATACCTATTGTTATTGTTATTATTATTGTTGTGATTATTATTATTAGGTACATTTCTTGCAGCAGTAGAGTTCTGAGATATATTATTCCAATAATTATTAGGAAAATTTATGTTATTAAAATTTTTCTTAAAACCTCCAACATTTTGATTAAAATTTTTCTTTTTATAATCATACTAATTAGTCTTACTGTTCTTCCAACCAGTTGTTTCTTCTCTTTTTCTGTTTTGGTCAAAACAAAAATTTGCCTTCCTCGTGGCTTCTTCCAAAGTGGAAGGATTATCATACTCAATACGATATTTTATATTAAAAGGTAAACAACTGAGAAACCTTTGTACTTTAGGCTTTTCCTCAACCATGTAGGGTACATACCTCAGCAAGCTCAGGAACTTGCTGCACAGTTCTTTCATGTTCATTGTACCCAACTTTAAATCGTAAAACTCTTTTGACTTATCTTCAAAGTACTGTTCCGACAAAAACTTCTTTTTAAACATAGTCCAAGTTACTTCTTTTTCTTTTATGCTCTTGATTCTTTTAAGATCCTACCACCAGATATCTGCATTTTCAGTCAGATTGTAAATAGCCATCTTGGCTTTCAGTTGAGAAGAGTAATCATAAATATTAAAGTACTTTTTCATTCCAGACAGCCAAGCTTCTGCTGTCTCACCCTTCTCACTTTCGCCATTAAAAGTAGGTGGCTTAAGCTTTTTAAATTCTTCAATAATCTGTTCATGATGCTTATGTTTTATCTTTCTAGAGCAGCATTCACTGTTATTGTTGCCATAATTCATGTCTTCAATACTTGAATCAGATTTAGAGGATGAGTAACTGTTCCTTTTATCATTTCTTGTTTTCTTATGCTTATGTTGGTGGGACATTATTTTAGAATCAACCCTTAATTCTGATTTTCTGCCTCTTTCATCACTGTGACAGTTTCCTCTTAAATTCTGTTGTACCTCTTCTTGTACCTTTAGGATCCATTCATTTTCTTCTTTAACAGCTTTTAACTCAGATTTTAAATCCTGTACAGTTTGTAAAATTTCATAAGACTGGTTGTTTAACTCAACATAAATCCCTTCAATGTTATTATGATTAATACGTTCATTACGAGGAGATCTATCCTCTGCTGATTCCTTTGGTATTTCCATACCTACAATTAAAGGTAAATTTGTTCTGTACAAAAATAAAATTAAATTACAAAAGTTAGTAACATAAAATTTCTGATTGTTTTTTTGTTTGCACGCATGAGCCTCATTCAGGCCTAGAGTTTGAACTTGCGCTTTGATACCACATGTAACATCCCAGAAAAAACACAAAAATTTAAAAATTTTCTATGTGATAATTAATTCTATTTAATAAGTGTGGAATAGAACAAAGCATCAAAAGTTATCCTGCTATAATAAATACCATGCTAGCTTATCGTATAAGAATTTGCAACTAACATGATTATGTTTTTGTCTTGATGTTATTAATACTATTGCATCTTCTATTATTGATGTTTTGATTTATGAATCAGTTATCTTTGACTAATATACTTTTATTGATTGATGAAGGGGTCCTATGGACACCCCGAGGCTTACTTAGCATTCATGCTAAAGCATGTGATTTCGTACTTGTGATAGTTTACAGGTAAGAGTTTAAAGTTGCGACAAGTAGTCAAACAGTTTTTTGTGAATCTCTTTTGTCATTAATTGAAGAGATATAAACTGTGGACATTCTACCGGTGAGAATCTTGGTCCGAGACTAATAATCAAGTTGAAAATGTCTTACTATGATTGTTGATGTAAACAGTGCATCTTTCCTTCTATAGTTTGTAAGTTTGTAATTAAATCATAAGAAGGTCTATAATGATCGTAACTCAGCTCTATACTCAGATCTATAAATAATTTCCATTTGATTTCCATGTGTACTTATACATGACTGTCGATCATTTTCCTATAGTCATTGCGAAAGTTATAAGTATAGTCATTGTGATAAAGCCTAGGGACTATACTCTACCATGGTGATAATAACTTGGTTTTAATGACAACTCTTATACTTCACTATGCATTAGAATGTATGTAATTAATGCTAAGTCTTTTGTAATGTAATTGACCCCTTAAGCAACAATAACTTCTATGCTATTTATATTGTATGCTTTTCCTTGGATCATTTTATTAGATTATTTGCATAGTGTTGAAATACTAACCAACTATTTTATAATTAGTCTATATATAATATTTGTGTGTGTGCAATGTCATGACTCTATTGATACTATAACTTTGGTGAAATATATTGTGGTTTGTGTGCACTTTTCGTGATCCTAAGTGACACTTACACAACCTTGGTGGAAATCCTATCTGACCCTTAACTTGATGTTACAAGGGTGATATATCACAACCATACTATAACCATATCCAAGTTGTTTGATATGTATGTTATTATGGTTTATAGGTTGGCGTATGTGATTGTATCTTAAGCATTGAATTCTTACAACCAACGAGAATAGTGGGATTCCCTCGTGGATGGCTTAGCAAAATTGTTTCACGTGTAAGCGCTTTGGTGTAACAACTGAGTGCTGAGTTGTAACTCGATGAAGGTTTAAAACGTTTCCGAGCTGGCTCCTTCGTGGATGCGGTAGTGATAGCTCATTAAATGTGGTAGCTGGATGGTGATTTCGTAAATCCCACCAATGATCTACACCGTTGATATTGGCAGGGATTTCAATGATGTGGTTAAACCCTACCTTTGCTCCATTCGAAGAGTTTATTGTATTCATTATCATTTGGTAGTGGTAGATCTACGTGGCCGACAAGCTGAGGGTTTGTAGTCTTGTTGTTTTGGACTATGGATGCGTTGCTCCAAAGTCTTGAACTCGTAACCTATGTAAATTTATAGAGCTGAGCTCTATCCAGTTTTTGTACAGTGATGAATGTCTTGGATTTGCAGTCTTAGAGTTGTTCTTTCGGTGGTTTGATACCCCAAATTGTTGAGGGTTTGTTGGGTTTGAAAAGAATGGCTTAGGGCCTTGACACAGTTGCTACATTTCTTGGCACTGTGTTACTGTGCTTAAATAGTTGATGGTTTTGTGTTGACTTCGGCTATATCGGCATTTGATGAAGTAGGGTTTATCATTGCAATTGCAATGTCTCGGTGTTTATTGCTACTACGGCTATCATTAAAAGGTAATGTGTTTGATGTCCTTCACTGTAATGTTCATACAATAGTGCTAACGGTTATTAAATTTCGATACTGTAATCTCTTCCTTCTGAGATACTATTTTAACCACACTCGTATTGTTTTTGCAGGTGTAGTACGCAATGGCTCATCGATTTTGGGCGTTGAAGGTTGGAATATAGCTATACCAACCGGTAAGCCTCGGCGGTTTCCCTGGAACTTTGTGTAAAAGATGATGGCCAACTGTTTAATGTTCTGTGTTGTGTTTTTAACTCAGAGAGTTTTGTAAATAGGGTTTGTAAACCTTTTTAAAAGTATGGGGAGGATAATACCTCGACCCACAGGCAAAGCCGTAAAGAATGTGAAATGTAAATTCTGTTGGTTAAGTTTCGAGCTCCAACGAGTTTGTCAATGAGAAGAATGTTTTACAAACTTATGTTGCTATTGTTATGTTACTTCGTCGTTTTGGACTTGGTCTGTGATCATAACCTGTAGCTCGTCTACAATGTGAGAATTTATATTGTTTTAACAACCCTTTGTGTTTATCGTGATCATAAAATGATGGGTGAAAGCTTTGTGAGATAATAATACGACTGTTTATTTTTCTAGGAACAATGGATAGATGAATGCATTTATGAAGGCTTACGTCCTGTATGCACTTTGTTTATTTGTAACAATGCTGCTGCGTCTAAAAAAAATAAGAAAATATTCCGAGAGTTAGGGTTTAGCTTTCGTTTCGGAATGTAAAGTTTAATAATGATTTTTGTTGAGGTCTTGGCATAATTCTATGTTCACTATTTTGTTTTGAATTCTCCTACAAATGTTTTGATTTTGTGTGTAGTTCAAAGTTTGGGGCTTGGCCCGAGAACGAAACCTGTAACTTGTCAATTTAAAAGTAGAAAGAAAAATGTGTGTTACAGACCTCTGCATTCGTATTTGATGAAATATACAAACAGTTTGTACAACTAGGTTTAACATACCGACGCTATCGTTTTCCATTATGGACTAAGAATTTATGGAAGTTTAAACAATGGAAAAGGGAAACGTATGCTATAAATGAATATTGAAAAGAAATACTACTACTGCCATTCAAATAATGGTTATATGTTGTGATAATTGATAATATTTGACCTAAGTGCAACTTCATCGAAATGTAAGAATTGTTTGTGTGTTCGATCTAAGAGCCTTGTGAAAGGTTAGGGTTTAAGATACTAAGTTCGAGTTTGAAACCATGATGAAATGAATAGTTGGATTTCTCCACTGTATGATGTTGAAAACCATGATTGGATTTTGTATAAATTGTAACAAATCTGTATTATAGTGAGACTCGTATGAAAGAGAGATATGAAGTTTTAAAATGAGAATGTTTACTATAGGCTGATAGTTGATAACTTTGTTTAGGATTATGACAAAAATGATAAATGTTTTGATTTCTACTGTGTAGTTTATGGTATAAAACAATGTATAAATATGTACATGAAATAATTGGAAATCCTTGTTGTCTGTAGAAGAATTATCATTCTGCTGTATATTGAAAGTAAATCTATATTTAACCTAATATAAACATATACATTTTAGCTACTAAATGCAGAAAACAATTCTTACTGTTAGAACATAAATCTATTTATTTGAAACATATAAATTTATAAACAAGGAAACATTGCATGTAAATTAGGAAAACAATTAGCTAAAAATAATGATAATGAGGGCACGGTAGAAGTATTTACAGGAATTAAACAGTAAGTAGAAACTTGAGAAATTTATGATAATTTAATCTTCTCATTCACTCGGCTATTTTCCTATCTTGATCTATTCTACTTAATCAGTCTCTGTACTAGAGTACGATGTTATTCCTTTTTGCAAGGGGAAAAATGCAGAGACTAATTTATTCAATCATTTCTATTTATATAGAATTATTAAATATTCAGGAAAACTAAAATGAACTTTATGAAATAAACAGTAAAAGCTAGTAGATAACAGAACTTTAAAATATATAGAAATAGATAACAGAACTTTAAAATTTACAGAAATAGATAACAGAACTTGAAAATAAAAATAGATAAGACAATAGAACCTGTAAAAGACGATAGGACAACAAAAACCCAAGGAGGCATGTTCCTCCCAACCTGCTTCACAAGAAGCAGCTCATCTATTGACTTCTAATGAACCCCCAAGCCTAATTACTGATCCAGTAAGTGGGTGGAATCTGTGTAGAAGCAAGGCACTCAAAAATACCTTCTCCACTTGGTATCAACCTCCTGAAATAAAATTCCTTCTCCACTCAGCATCAACCTCCTGAACTCAATAAGAGTTTGGCAGACTCACAACATGATCAACAACATAGCATATCCCCTCATCAAATCTCTTGGGTGCAAACACAGCAAAACCCCAAGGTAAATTTCCTCGTCAAGAAAAGTGATGAACCTCAGTTCAATATTTGATGGCTATTATATAGACTGCCTAGGTCTTTTAGTGGTCAGTTTGGAATAAATGAGCCTCAAGCTCCAGTCCCATCTTTCAGGGCACTATGACCACATTTCAAGGGAGTTGTCCCATACCAACAACTAGTTAATTGCATCATGATGCTGCCACTTGTCCATTGCCTTCTACCCCAGATTCCATTCCACCTAGTGGATCAGTAACCACTCTTTCAGCAGTCCTCTTAGGTGTTTGTCTTCGATTTTATTTATTAAATAATAATATATTGTGCAAATTATAGTCATCCTTGGACACCTGTCAAACATAAAAATTTACAATAAAAGTTATCATAATGTTTCTTAACACAAAATGTTTTCCAGCAAATATGGTATGTTACAGGCGTATTTTTAGGATACTCTTGCATCCTCTAAAGTTCCAAGATGTAATCCGCATCTTATAACCCATTGAGGTTGGAGGATGCTAGAGCCGCGTCAATGATTTTATACTGGCCCAAGGCCACCAGGTTCCTTCCTATCATCTGAATTCTTTGCATATTACTTCGCCTGCCTCTTTTCTCACCCCTGGTTATCTTTTTCCCATCGTTCTCTTTGAGAGATTCAGAAATTATCCCCAAGGGTTTGCGGTTCTTGGACTTAATGATCGCTTTCTCCAGGAGAGAGACCTGATGAGGTGTTATAGGAATTGGATTTTCGACTATACATGCTGCCTCCAGACCTTCCAGATCCAGATCTTCCAGTTCCATTTCATCTTCGCCTTCCTCTTGCAAGGATCTTGCATACCCTTGAGCATCAGCCTTGGATATATGACAATGTTGTCATATTTTTGTTCTTTATTTGTTGCTTCTATCTTTTCCGTCGTAGAAATAACTTCAACATCTTTTTCTTCTTCCCCTGATTGCAGGACCTCATACCTATTGTGGATCATGGTCTTCTTGTGAATTTCAGGGGCCCCGACCTTCCTGGATTGTCGTTTCTTGCTAGTAACCCTTTTGAATCCTTCTTGGTCTTTTCCTTCAGAGTCGGTTTTTCCTCCTGGTTGTTTTTTAAGCAGACAATCCCTGAATAGATGCCCATGTTCATGGCATCGCCGACATCGAAATGGGATATGTTCATAATCAATGGCCTGGAACCAATCTTCATCCTCCCAAGTAAGGTCTATTCCTGCCGACAGGACTTGGGAGATATCCAAATAGAGGCATATACGAGCATAAGATGTATACCGCATCTTCTTGGTTTGTTCTGAGACTTTTACGAACACCCCCAGCTCATTACCAATCTCTGTTAGTATTTCTTCCTTCCAGTATTCAGAAGGCAATGAGTAGAGTCTTATCCAGACCGGGGCAATGGTTAAATTTTCTTTGTCTGGGTTGAACCGCTCTTTCCAGGGGCGAAGATACAGTCCATCCAAATTGAAAAAGTATGGTCCATTGTCAAAAATCCTCGTACGGTCTTCTTCATTAAAGAAAATCACAGTAAAGTAACCTTCAGCTCCCAATTGGAGATCATAATGTCCCTGAGGCTTCCAAGTTGTGCTGATCCACCACACCAGCACTTTCTCAGCTGGCCAGATCCCAACAAATTTGCCAATAAGTGCATGTTCTTTCATGTGCTGGATATCAATTTGGATCCTCTTTGATTTTATTAAGAGTTTAGGAATTTTGTGCGCCTTTGGCAGACATTGCCCAGGCTTTCTTGATTCTATCATTGTCTAAACAGAAGTGGCCACACCACTTGTTCCTACCTCAATATTCCCAGTCCCACTTCCAGGGGCAGGATCTTGGTTTGTCTACTTTCCTTTTTCCATATTGCCAACAGAGACCAAGGCCACGCCATCAGTGGCTGTACCCATGTCCTTCTCATCCCGCATACCAAGGAGGCCCCAACACAGACACCACACCATTACCAAAATCAGAAAACCTTCAAATCATCGTAACACCTTCCGCCTATGTCTGCTCCATCACCTCCGTCAATCAAGCACTTATTCAAGGACTCGATTGATTTTTTACTAGCTTGATCCACTCTACATAGGCTTAATTTCTATCTTATACTCTCTATATATTCAAGAGCCATAACATACCAGGAATAAAGTAGGTTGGTCTTATTTTGGAGAATAGAGGGCTTGTGGTGGCGACAAGAAAGTGATTTGAATACATTTAGCATTTTTAGTACTTTATTAAATTATTGGAATGGCACTAAAGGAAGGAATGGTAGTGGAGGTTCATTGCAACGAGGAAGGATATCAAGGATGTTAGAAAATGGAAATTACTCTCACCTTGCAAACGACGAGTCTCAATTAAAAGATCATTATTAGCACTCGAGTTAGAAATGTTTCCACTAAGTCTAATATTAAGATTCTAGTTTATTGGATGTTATATTTGTTTAAATATAGGCCTTTGCGTTTTGCGTTCATTGTAAGGATCAAGCATGATCACATATCTTATGAATAAATATTTTGAAAAACAATTCTAAATTGAATTCATCAATTATTTGTGTGTCTCTATTCCATAAAACGTTCATTGCAAGGATCAAGAATGATCACATATCTTATGAATCTTACAAGCATGATCACATATCTTATGAATAAAGATTTTGAGAAACAATTCTAAATTGAATTCATCAATTATTTGTGTGTCTCTATGGAATAGAGACACAAATAATTAAATTCATCAATTATTTGTGTGTCTCTATGGAATAGAGACACACAAATAATTGAATTCATCAATTATTTGTGTGTCTCTATGGAATAAAAGTAGTAGAGCATATTTAAGTGTTTTGAAGAGCACATTGCTCCAAGAGTCAATCCAAGCCATGTTGTATTCTTCCATCGTGAAGAAGTATTCCTCCATACTAAAAAAGGCTAAGATCTCAGTCTGAAGCACTAGATTTGAACGTGGGATCTACAGATCCCAAGCAAATTTGTGGAGAGACATCCATCCCATAAGAGAGATAGCTCGAGCCATGAAGAAACTATGATTGTTGTTGAAGAGTGAGATCATTGTAGATGTTGGTTGTGAAGCGAATGGTCGTGGAGCAAAGAAGATCGAAATAGCTTGCAGATCTATAGATTTGAAGTGCTTGCGAGTGAGTAGTATACCCATGTGCGACCACCTTGAAGTGGTCACGACCAATTGCGAGGACACGTATGAAACGATTTTTCTCATGCTCGGTCACATGCAGTAAATGCTCAGCGTGCGACCATGTGTTGGTTTTTTGGAAGATAGCTGTTGGAGAGTGTGATGAGAGGCGTAAGTTGAATAAAAGAGACAGTTGTGACAGAGTTTGGGTACATTGGTCAAACCATCCAAGTAAAGAAGGACCAATTCATGAAAACATAATCCAATCCACGAGAATATATAGTTGTTGTGGGGAAAGACCTTGCTGAGATCGTTGAATATGTCGTGAAGAAGATACACTCATTGAATAAGAGTGCAAAGGGAAGCCTCCCGTGTTAAAATATTCTAAAAAAGTGGAAATATAAAAAGGTATTATAAAAAATGAAAAGCTCATTTTTTGTTTGTTTAAAAGAAAAGAGAAGTTCTAGATTGGAGTGAAGTTGTGTTATGCAGTAGTCTTGCACAATCTATCAGAAGTAGTAGAAGCAAAAGGTCGAGATATATGTTACATTTTTTAAGATTGAAAGTTTGAGATCTTGCATTAAGGGGTATCAAGAAAAACCATAATTTTTTAAGGGGGCGTTAAGGGAGAAAGGACAAAGACTAAAGAGAAAGAAGTTGAAATATGAGTTCATCCAAGTAGAATAGTCATGGGTCGGAAAAGAAGACTCAAATAGCTCCAGAAAGAGCTTAAACAGATCGAGAGAGAGAACATAAGAGTAGAGGAAACATATTTTGCAAAGAAATATGGAGTTGTTCCATTTGAATATGAGAAGTCCATACATAAAGAAGATTATATTATAGAAACAGAGTTTGATTAAAGGTGGAGCAACATCCCACATAAAATTGCTACGTTGGATCATGCATTTGTGAGTGAAGGAGAGCATGAAGAATCTGTAGCAGCAAATTTGACATATGTGAGTAAAACTAAGTAAGAGCATACAGTTGTTGGTGAATCCCACAATGAAGGAAAACCACTGGATGGCAGTTATAATGATGAAGATAACCTCTTAGTAGTAGAGGTCGAAGCACTTGAACCAAATTATGATGGTGAACACCTATCTTATGAAGGTTGGATGAATGTGCTACAACAAAAAGAACTACTAGATGAGTTGTTTTTTGGAAGGGTATTCCTACTTGACAATGAAAACCAAGTAGATGTGTCTTGATTGTAGTAGAAAGACATTGATGTTGGAGCATCCATGGTTGTTGGAAATCTTGCATCAACCAAAAATATTATACTTTGATGTTGCTTTGGTTTGAATAATGTTTTCAGAAATAAGTTGAAAACATTAGGCCAAAGATTATGTTTTAAATAATTAATCTAATTTTTGTTGCAAATGATATAGTAGGAGGTTGTGTAGGAGTGCATTTTTAAAGTCTAAAAAGCAAAAGGAAAACATGTCGTGGATTTTTTTGGAGTTATTGAAATTAATAATGGAACATTTAATGCTTTTTCTAATAGTGGAGAAGCTTTTTCAGTTTCATGGTATAGCCTTTTCAAATGAGGAAAAAATCAGACTTTTGGAAGGATTTAATTTATTTATTTTTAATTGTTGGAGCAACCTTTTTAGTTACATGGTGTAGCATTTTCAAAGGAGGCAAAAATCACATTTTTTGAAGTATTTTATTCCAAAAACCACCTTGATTCTTATCATTGTAACCTATTTGTATTGTTGTTCATCCATATTAGAGACTGTATAATCTTGTATAATCAAAATTATTAAAGTTTGTAAGCATTTGTGCAAGTTTGGAATACAAGATATTGCATCATAGTCGTTGATTTTTGCATTCAAATCATTGGTGTTTATTTTGTGAGTTTTTGAGAGAGGGTTTTGTGAAAACCCCTCTTGCATTAGTGGTATTAGAGTAGGTTGTTCTTGAGTATGCAAGTGGAATGCTGAGGTGAAGCAGTTTGCCACAGGACCTCTGAGTTGTGACTTGTGAGAAAAATGCCTCCCAGAGTAGCACCATGAGGTAGGGGTAGAGGTAGAGGTAGAAACCCTCCCGGTATGGAATATTTTAGAGCCCTTTAGAGGCAAGTTTAGGCATTACAAGAATATTTGCATCGAGGAGTTGATGTTAGAAAAAGAGACAAAAGTGAAGATGAAGCTCAAAGTGAGGAACCATTCAAAGAAGAAGCACGTGATGGAATTGATCCTAGAGAAATTCGATTGCTTGGAGCCATTTCCAAGGTTGAAGAAAGACCTGAGATGGAGGTCTCAAAATTTAATGGAAGCTTAAATCTAGAAAGGTCATAGATTGGATAAATGACATGGAAGAATTATTTGAATTCAAAGAGATTGAAGAGCTTGACAAAATGAAATTTGTAATGACAAAACTAAAGGGACGTGCTAGTATTTGGTGGAAAGAAATCCAACTTGAAAGAGGAAGGAGATGAAAGGATAAAATCATTAAATGGGATAAAATGGTAGAAAATATGAAGATGTAATTCATTCCTATGGATTATGAACTAGAGCTACTGAAGAAGATACAAATTCTTTGACAAGGAACAAGAACAGTAAAAGAATATATTGAAGAATTCCACAAAATCGTTATTAGAACTTAGCATGCTGAAGAAAATAGGGAGAAAGAAGCATGTCACATCAACGGATTGAAGCCTATCATACAAGAATAATTAGCACTAGTGATAATGTGCACCATAGAAGATGCATATTTATTTGCACTGAATGTGGTAGAAATATTAAATAGAAATATGGTCCTGATGTAATGCCTAGAATGATCTTGGAAGAATTAAGTTTGTCTTGCACTAATGAGAATTCTAGAAGTCTCTTATCTTATAATAATCAACAAGCTACTTTTGGTGAAATCAAAGATCTTACTCTTTTGTTGTGTGCTCATCCAAAAATCAAAAGCACCTGCAATTTTTAGGTCATTGACATGCCAGTTAGCAATTTTTATATCATTTTAGGCAAAGATTGGCAAGTTTTGATTGGTTGATACTTTTCAAATGATGGTACTCACATGTCTCTTCCAAGAAATGGAAAAAAATATTATTGTTTTTAGGGAAGATAGAATATCTCACTACATTGAGAGTGTTCCTTGGTCTCATGCTAATTACTTTGAGGAATACCTTGGTGTGTATTCTATTTTTATTGAGGATGATGAAAAAGCCATAACACCTAGCAAAGAACCTGATGATGGAGTCTAGCACATGCATTTCGACAGTGCCAGCTCTAATGAAGGCAATGGGGCTAGGATAATTTTGTTCTCTCCAATTAGTAAGATCCATAATTTTTCCTATAGGCTTTAAGTTCAATCCACACATAACATTTCTGAATTTGAAGCTTTAATTCTTGGAATGGAGAATTCTTATAACTTAGGTTGCTTCCATCTTACAATTTTTGGGGAATCTGAATTAATCATCAATTTGATTAAAGGAATTTATGTTCCGTCCAATAAAATCCTAAAAGATATACACAAGCAACCAAAAGTTTAATTTCAAATTTTCTTTCATTTAATATTACCCATTTCAGAAGAGAATTAAATTCAATGGAAAACATGTTGGTTGTATTTGTTGTTAGTCCATCAAGACAACTACTTCCTGAAAGAACATATTGTATATTCTTATCTTTATATAGACCTCATCTCCCAAATAACAATGAGTCTTGGCATGTATTTTCGAATGGCGAAAGTATTTGCGCTTTTCTACATAATAAATCTTTTAAACAAAAGGAACACATTTCTTTAGAAGATGATAAATTTCCCAAAGGATTAACTCCTCTGGAAAACTCTTTTTCTTCAAGTGACATAGGTGATCCAAAAAATTAAAAAACAAGAAGAATTTAAAAGAAAAATCGATGAAGCAATTTATGTTGATATAGGGACTCCAAATTACTTAAATACTTCAAAATTGGAGCCAAATGTTCTGGATTTGAAAAACATAAATTCATCGAACTATTTCACAAATTCAAAGATGTCTTTGCCAGTTATTACAAGGATTTATGTGGTGTTTATCCTAACGTAATACAACATGTAATTCATATTAAAGAAGATGCAAAACCAATTAGGCAAAGGCAATCCTGCCCTTGAAGCAACAATCATAAAGGAAGTGCAAAAACTAATTGATGCCCATATGATTTTTTTTGCTAAATATTCAGAATGACTCTCTAACCTCGTGCATGTCTAAGAAAAAAACGATGATATCAATTTGTGCATTGATTTTTGTGCATTAAATAAGTCAAGTGTTAAAGATAATTTTTCACTTCCTAATATGGAGTTAATCTTACAATAGGTATTAGGATCTTGGATGATGTCACTCCTTGATGGTTTTTCTGGATACAATCAAATCAAAGTTAAGAGAGATGACAAATACAAAACCACTTTTACTACTCGATGGGGCATGTTCACTTATGCAAGAATGCCTTTTGGCTTTGTTAAAATAGGTGCCACCTTTTAAAGGGCTATGCAAATAACCTTTGATGATCTTATCAGTAAAATAATTCAAGTCTATCTCGATGATCTAATTGTTTATTCTAAACACTAAAAAGATCACTTCAATCATCTTAGGAAATTGTTTTTACATTGTAAGAAATTTGAGATGTCTTTAAACCCAACTAAGTCTTTTTTGGTGTTACACAAGAAAATCTCCTTGGCCATATTGTCTCGGATTCTGGGATTAGCATAGATCCTAACTAAGTTATTGCAATTCAAAATATTCAAGCCCCAAATTCAAAAAAAGAGATCCAATCATTTATGGGTATGATAAACATTGTTAAAAGATTTATACCTGACTTTGCAATCAAGGATAAACCTATACATCAAATGGTTAAACAAGATCATTTTTGGGGGGGGATGATAACATTGAAAGGGATTTTAATCAAATTAAAAGGGAAATTAGTTTTTTCCCTGTACTTGCAAAACCACACTTTGAAAAGGATTTTATAATCTATACCATTGCAATTGAGGAGGCAATTTCTGATATACTTCTTCACAAAGATGGTCAGAATATTGAACATCCAATTTAGCTTATATGAGTCAAAGCTTATCTAACAATGAATTAAAGTATTTTCTAATTGAAAAACATGCATATGCTTTAGTTAAAGCTATTGAGAAATTTAGACACTTCATTTTTGCACCGAGTGAAATGAGGTGCTCTACAGCCCAGTATGGGAGAGATGTTGTACAAAATAATTTAAAAAATTCATGTCGGCTCATAAAATAAAAAATTATGGAAAGTATTTAAAAAAAAAATCCATGTTAGTTCATAAAATAAAATATTATGAAAAGTAATTAAAAAATAGATGTTAGTTTATAAAATAAAAACTTAAACCCATCTATCAATCAAGAGAGATTAAATTTCTTGAATTTAAATTTAAAAAAAGAAATACACCTCAAGAAATTGGATCCCTCTCTATGCTTGATAGATACAAGTTTAAGATAGATCTATGATGATAAGTAAACATGAGATAAAAATCTCTTTACCTATTATTAAATTTTTACTTTCATAAACTTATCTGTAATAAACAAAATAATAATAATAAAAATCAATTACATTAAAATACACACCCCTTCGATGAAAGGGTGTTAGATGGACTATATAATGGCCCAACATTGTATCTTTTTTATTTATCATCAATATATTTTTACCAATTATCAAAATTTATGAGTTATTCGAATTAATTGTGGGTTTTCAGAATAAAAGTCTGCCTCATTTGGTATCAGAGCCAGGTTGGCTCTTCGGCTCCTCAGCTCCTCTTTTCACATCTCTGACCTACCACCACCACCTCCTCTCATCCGCTCCATCCTTCCTCGGCACACCCCATCCGCACCCGCCTCCGCATACCTCTGTACTCACTCCGTCTGGTCTCACTCCCCATCGCCACCATCCCCACTCCATATCTCTCCTGCTCGCTTCCTCCTGCGCAGTCCTCCGACCTCCTCCCGCCTACGCAGCCCTCCTCCTCCAGCCGCCTCCCTTCACGTCCTCCTCCTTCCTTCCCGCCTTCCTGTCCATCTCCCATCCACCACGCACCACGTCCACCGCCTCCCTTCACGTCCTCCTCATTCCTTCCCGCCTTCCTGTCCATCTCCCATCCACCACGCACCACGTCTACCGCCTGCTTACACCTGCGCGTCACGCGTTCCTCACTCGGAGGCCCCCGCCCACTCCTTCCATTGCTCCCGCGTTCCTCTACGCCGCCACCTTTCCGCCATGCCATCCCCTGCTCTCCATCCCTCCGTCTCCTGCGTACATTGCATCAACGCGACTCAAACGACCTGCACACATCCGTTGACAAACAAAATAATTAATAAATACAAAATTTTTATTATAATAATAATAATAAAAATTATTTCCAAAGTTTAATATATATATATATATATTCTAATTCAATGCAATATTTTTTAAAAGAAAAGTTGAGTCACTCTAAAAGTGGAAATATAAAAAGGTATTATAAAAAATGAAAAGGTAATTTTTTTAAAAAAAAATAAGAGAAGTTCTAGATTGGTGTGAAGTTGTGTTATTCAATGGTCTTGCACACCCTATAGTAGCAGCAGCAAAAGGTTGAGATATATGTCCCATTTTTTAAGATTGAAAGTCTTGAGATTTTGTATTAAGGGGCACTAAGAAAAACCATAGGGGGTGATAAGGGAGAAAGGACGAAGATTAAAGAGGAGAATTTGAAATATGAGTTCATCCAAGAAGAATAGTCATTGGTCGGAAAAGAAGACTCAAACAACTCCAAAGAGAACTTAAACAGATCTCGAGAGAGAACATAAGAGTAGAGGAAACATATTTTGCAAAGAAATATGGAGTTGTTCCATTTCAATATGAGAAGTACATACACAAAGAAAATTATATTATAGAAACAAAGTTTGATGAAAGGTAGAGCAACATCCCACAGAAAATTGCCACGTTGGATCATGCATTTGTGAGTGAAGCAGAGCATGAAGAATCTATAGTAGCAAATTTGACATTTGTGAGTAAAACTAAGTAAGAGCATATAGTTGTTGGTGAATCCCACTGTGAAGGAAAACAAGTGGATGGCAGTTATAATGATGAAGATAACCTCTTAGTAGTAGAGGTCAAAGCACTTGAACCAAATTATGATGGTGAACACCTATCTTATGAAGGTTGGATGAATGTGCTACAACAAAAACAACTACTTGATGAGTTGTTTTTTGGAAGGGTAATCCTACTTGACAATGAAAACCAAGTAGATGTGTCTTGATTGCAGCAGAAAGACATTGATGTTGGAGCATCCATGGTTGTTAGAAAGGTTGTGTAGGAGTGCATTTTTAATGTCTGAAAAACAAAAGGAAAACATGTCGTGGATTTTTTTGGAGTTATTGAAATGAATAATGGAACATTTAATGCTTTTTCTAATAGTGGTGAAGCTTTTTCAGTTTCATGGCGTAGCCTTTTCAAAGGAGGCAAATGTCAGACTTTTGGAAGGATTTTATTTATTTATTTTTAATTGTTGAACCTTTTTAGTTACATGGTGTAGCCTTTTCAAATGAGGAAAAAATCATATTTTTGGAAGGATTTTATTCCAAAAATCACTTTGAAGTCTTATCATTGTAACCTATTTGTACTGTTGTTCATCCATCTTAGAGATTGTATAATCTTGTATAATCAGATTTATTGAAGTTTGTAAGCATTTGTGCAAATTTGGAATACAAGATAGTGCATCATAGTTGTTGATTTTTGCATTCAAATCATTGTTGTTTGTTTTGTGAGTTTTTGAGAGAGGGTTTTTTGCAGACCCCTCTTGCATTAGTGGTATCAAAGCAGGTTGTTCCTGAGTATGCAAGCAGAGTGTCGAGGTGAAGCAATTTGCAATAGGAGCTCTGAGGGGTAGAGGTAGAAGTAGAAACCCTCTTGGTATGGAATATTTTAGAGCCCTTTAGAGGCAATTTTAGGCATTACAAGAATATTTGCATCGATGAATTGATGTTATGAGAAAAAGAGACAAAAATGAAGATGAAGCTGAAAGTGAGGAACCATTCAAAGAAGAAGCACGTGATAAAATAGATCCTAGAGAAATCCGATTCCTTGGATCCATTTCCAAGGTTGGAAAAAGACTTGAGATGTAGGTCTCAAAATTTAATGGAGGATTAAATCTAGAGGAGGTCATATATTGGATAAATGACATGGAATAATTCTTTGAATTCAAAGAGATTGAAGAGCTTGACAAAGTGAAATATGTAAAGACAAAGTGAAATATGGAGCCCAATGTTCTGAATTTGAAAAACATAAATTCATCGAACTATTTCACGAAATCAAAGATGTCTTTTCTCAGTATTATGAGGATTTACGTGGTTTTTACCCTGATGTAATAAAACATGCAATTCCTATTAAATAAGATGCAAAACCAATTAGGAAACGACAAAGACCTCTCAATACTACTCTTGAAGCAAGAATCATAAAGGAAGTGTAAAAACTAATTGATGCCCATATGATTTTTTTTGTTAAATATTCAGAATGGGTATCTAACCTCGTTCCTATCTAAGAAAATAATGGTGATATCAGGTTGTGCATTGATTTTTGCGCATTAAATAAGTCAAGTGTTAAAGATAATTTTCCACTTCCTACTATGGAGTTAATATTACAATAGGTAGTAGGATCTTGGATGATATCACTCCTTGATGGTTTTTATGGATACAATCAAATCAGAGTTAAGAGAGATGACAAATACAAAACCAATTTTACTACTCGTTGGGGCATGTTCACTTATAAGAGAATTCCTTTTGGCTTGGTTAAAAAAGGTACCACCTTTCAAAGGGCTATGCAAACAGCCTTTGATGATCTTATCGGTAAAATAATTTAAGTATATCTCGATGATCTAACGGGTTATTGTAAAGACTGAAAAGATCACTTTGATCATCTTAGGAAAGTTTTTTTACATTGCAAGAAATTTGAGATGTCTTTAAACCCAACTAAACCTTTTTTGGGGTTACAGAAGAAATTCTCCTTGGCCATATTTCTCAAATTCCTGGATTAGCATAGATCTTAACTGAGTTATTGCAATTCAAAATATTCAAGCCCCAACTTCAAAAAAAAGAAATCCAATAATTTATGGGTGTGATAAACATTGCTAGAATATTTATACCTGACTTTGCAATCGTGGATAAGCCTATACATCAAATGGTTAAACAAGATCATTTTTTTGTTTCGGATGATAACCCTGAAAGGGATTTTAATCAAATTAAAAGGGAAATTAGTTTTTCCCCTGCACTTGCAAAACCACAGTTTGAAAAGGATTTTATAATCTATACCATTGCAATTGAGGAGGCAATTTCTTATATACATCTTCAGAAAGATGGTTAGAAGATTGAACATCCAATAGCTTATATGATTCAAAGCTTATCTGACAATGAATTAAAGTATTTTCTAATTGAAAACGATGCATATGCTTTAGTTAAAGCTATTGAGATATTTAGACACTTCATTTTAGGTAAGCATACATAGGTAAAAGTATCTTTACCTGCTATTAAATTTGTACTCATAGACTTATGTTTCAGGTAAATTAACTCATTTCTTGCCAAATTTCAATAGCATGATTTGTCAATCACAACATCAAACACTATCAAGGTATGTGATTAAGATCTACATCTAGCTCAACACCCATAACTATCAGCTTCTTCTGATAATTTTAATGAGTCTCTATCTGAAGTTTTTATTTTCAAATATAAAAATATTGAATTAGATGATCATCAATGGCATAAATATATAATTTATTATCTCGAGTTTCAGAACTATCCAATCAGTTTAGAATATCATCAATGAAGGAAACTTCATCTAGAAGCTCCAAAATATTTAATTCTTGGGAATTCTCTTTTTCAGACAAATTTTGATGCAATCATTCGACATTGTGTCGATAATATAATAACACAAAAAAATTTGAAGCAAATTCATGGATCCGGTGATTTTGAATTACACATTGGTCATCATTTTGTAGCAGGAAGCACTGGTTATAAAACTGCAAGGACATGTTTCTATTGGCCTTCCTGCACATTTTTTAGCTATGCCCTTGCAACCAGTCTGCCATGGTTTTCCTTTTGCAGAATGGGGTTTAAATTTCAATGGTCCTATTAAACCTCCTTCCCCTACTGGGAATTTTTTTATATTAACAACAACTGACTATTTCACAAAATGGACTAAAGTTGTCCCATTTAAGAATGCTCAAGATGAACCAGTAATTCTTTTTTTAGAATCCTATATCTTCACAATATTTGGTCTTCTAGTCGAAATTATTTCTTATAATGGAACAACACTTTACCCTACGAAATTTACTCAATTTTTTAATAAGTACGGGGTGAAACATTATACCTCTTCAACATATTATCCACATGGAAACAGGTAAGATGAATCCACTAACAAAAATATGATCAAAATCATTAAGAAGATTATAAATGAAAATCCACATGGCATGACTAGCATCCAACTGGACATGTGACATGGCAACGCTGATTGGGTTGGACTCAATTTGTCCCATTTAAGAATGCTCAAGATGAACCAGTGATTCTTTTTTTAGAATCCTATATCTTCTCAATAGTTGGTCTTCTAGTCGAAATTATTTATGATAATGGAACAACACTTATCCCTACGAAATTTACTCAATTTTTTAATAAGTACAGGGTGAAACATTATACCTCTTCAACATATTATCCACATGGAAACAAGTAAGATGAATCGACTAACAAAGATCTGATCAAAATCATTAAGAAGATTATAAATGAAAATCCACATGGTATGACTAGCATCCAACTGGACAGGTGACATGGCAACACTGATTGGGTAGTGACATGGAAGGGATGAGTGGGAAGCCACGTGGACCAATCCTAGTGTGACACATGGACCAATCATATGGTGACATGTGTCACCTCTAGAGGTCAAAATTTTGTTAAGGAACGATATTCACTCCAACGGACTCGAACCCATGACCTATGAATTAGGAACGCAACAACTTCACCAGCTCATCTACACAGGTGGAATTAACCTGTAATGGGGAAATATGCTATTTAAATTTGGTTTGGCGGATTTTTGGAGTAAATGGGGCCAACCATCCCCCGCCAAGTTCGGTGGAGGGGCTGGCCGAAGCCCCAATTTAACATGAGATTTGGCAAAAATCCAAAACTAACCAATGACGCATGCCAAGAGGGGAAGACCACGGGTTTTGAACACGAATTTCCCAGTAAAAACTCAAATGCCCTATCTCTAGGCCATGAGGGGCAGGTCTTATCAGGACCCCGCCCCGTTGTTATTTAAGCACCTCTTATGCCACTACCGAGGGGAGGTGACCAAGCCTGAGAGCACCCATAGGCCAGCATGTAGGATGAGGAGGATGAGTTTGGGTACGGATCCCAAGGTGTATCATCCTGTATGGACCGCATGGATCAGTACAGTGTATAGACTACAACATGTCAAAGAGGGGGTTCATGGACTTTTCTAGAGGTCAATTTTTCAGCTACTCAAAAGCATGCAGTGTTTTATGTCGAATCGCGTCATCTGGGCATTCTGAACACAATGGTTCAATCTCTTTTCTGTTCTTAGCAACCAATTTGCAGTTCATCTCTATATTTGAGGTATAATGATGTATTTTTCCATGTATTTTCCATTTTGCTGAGATTTATAAAAAGGCCTCCCCATTGCATAAGCAGTCCCAGAGACATAGTCCACATCAGATGAACTCTATTATCAAACTTGTGTCCATTTGTGTTATGGTGTAATCTTATTTTTGGCAACATCCTTTATGATGCACATTTTATGTTTATTCATGCTCTTTTAAAATAAATATGTGATAAGTCTAAAATGTAAAGATCCCGGATCAAGATCTCTACCTATGATATTTGATTCCAAGGTTTCAATTATGGAAGATAGGAAAGATCTTCACAAACTAACAATGGATGAACTCCATGGAATTCTCACTAATTATGAAATGAGAATTGAAAAGAAAACCCTACAAGAAGGGAATCAACTTTCAAGGCTTCCAAAAGTACAAAAGGAAGCAAGCAAGTTTCAAATAAGATTTCTTCTGTAGAATCTGATGACGAAGAAGAAAATTTTGTGATGAAACTCAAGAGAGGTAGTGGAAAGTACAAAGGTAAGCTACCTTTTAAATGTTTTGAATGTGGTAAAATATGTCATTTTGCTTCTAAATTCCCTTATAAGGAAAATAGAGATAGTGATGATTAGGAGAATCATAATCACAAAGAAAGAAGAAAGACATACAAAGGAGGCATATCTGAAATCAATGAAAGTTCTAGTAAACAAAAGAAAAGTATGTATTCCAAAGAAAACAGCAGCTCATTGGATGATGATGATCAGTGACGATCAAACAAGAGAACCTCTCTTCGTGACAATAGAAGAAGAATGTGAAAATGATAACTTTGAAGATGAATCAAATGCTGAGGTAGTGTAATATACCAAGACTGTACCCATACTACATAAGTCAGCAAACTTAGTTATATTTTCATAAATAGAGGACTTGATTTTTCTTTTAAATAAGTCAGAAGACTTGGACTTATGTGTGATGCTAGATATCATGAACAAAAGAGCACTTCATGTGAATAATGTGATATTTAATTTATAATGTTTCTACTGACTTGCTATGGGACAACTTGTTGATAAGAGAGACCAAGTTTACTAAGGAATATGAATTGTATGAGTGATTAAAACTTAAGAAGGGAAAGTTAAACAAAGTTGAAATTTTTTTTATTGAATCCAAGAAATGTGAGGAATTAAAATAAACCCTAACTACTTTCCTAAACCAAGAAAAGATAAAAAGAAGAGGAAGTAAAGGAAGACGCTGCTCATTATTTCCTTTCAACAAGTTTTAATTCTGCAAATGAAGAATTATCCCAAATAGAGAGGAAGCCTTTATGTAAAATGGCTAAACAATTTAAGAATGAACGGTAGATAAGGGATATTGCAGGAAGAAAGTCTTCTCATTGCCACAATACAAGTCCAGTCTAGTTACCCTATTGATCGTTTAGTATATAGCCCAGATTGATTGGAGCTTAGTATGAGGTATCCTGAAAAAGGAAGGGAATAATTTATACATGAGCCACATAGCTAATTAAAAAGCAATCCTATTGGAAAGTCTACTTAATTAAAGATCTCACATTATAACAGTCCCTATGTCTCGGTTCTTAGTAAGCTTGGTCAGGCTCAGGGGTGATCTATGCAAAAGTTGAGAGGTTATGAAATGCTACATAAATCTAAGGTTGGGAGGAACAAGCTTGTTCCATAGCAAGTTGGTTGAAAGTACAAATAAGTCTATTTATAATTTTTTTTGTTATTTATTTGATAGTTACTAGTTCTTTTTCATTCTGAATATTATAAGTGTTCCATTGGAAATAACTTCTTGGGATTTGGGATTCTAATAAATAGTAGTGTTAATTCAAGATTAAAAAATATTTCTTGTGAAGGAATAAATCTGTAAGATTGAACAGTAGTAAATAGATTTTTTCCTTGTACTGTATATTATTATTAACTTATCGTTTTAAAAAAACCTATTAAATTTCGATGAGTTAATATCTCTGGTTATAATTATGTTTTATTATAAATTAGTAAATGTTTATTTGGATAGTTAGGATGTTTATTTTGTAAATTGTTCTTAAAAATTAGAAGTTAATTCGTTAAATTTATTGTTCATTTCTTGGTTAAGTAGTATGAGAGATGAAATAATTAACCCCGGTACATGAGTAGAAATCTCATGTTTATAATCTTTAGCATGATGGGGAAAGGGATTTAATATCAGACTATGCCTTAATCCCCATGTGCACGCTAACATATCTATAAAAATATGAATATAAATAACTATGTAAATGTATATACCTTTTAATCTGATAGTATATTATAAGATTGAATCTCCTTTTTTAATGTTGCATTCATAATAAACAGTAGTTTTTAGGTAAAATAAATAGCAAAATAAATATGTACAAATGAATTATGAAAAATAAACTCTACATATGTTCATATAAAACCTCGGGGATTCGAATACATTATTTTCATAATTAAATAAACTCAGAAAAAAATATTATCAAGTGTAATATCCCTCCTTCATCTCTCTTGTCATTGTAATCCGATATGAAATATAAATGCACTTATCAAATAGTTCCTGGTGTGGAGCTCAAGTCCAAGGCCCCACCAACGAACTCGGTAACTCTTTGTTGTATAGTTGATCCATGTGGCAACGTCATATGTATCATGAAAAATGATGATGTAATGAAATAGACCTAGGGCTGAAGGTGATGGACAACAAAATCCAAAAGGAAAACCAAATCCACTAGGAGAGAGGTTGATGGCTAGGAATCCGTGGGAATGGGTGTCATTTTGGTGGCTTGGGCACTAGAAGAAAAGTGAACTAATCATGTTCACTTGTTGAATTAAAATCTTGTAAGTGTCATCCTAAGTAGGATTGAGCGTAAACCAAATGACGAAAGAATTTATATTTGCTTGCGAGAGAATAACAAGCTACTATTTTAGCATTACGTTATCTAATGTTATCATGATCCTAACAAAGGTTGAAATATGTTTCGACCATAATTACTATAATAAGTAATCATATCTGGTAGCACCAGTTTTGAGTTGAAAGGTTGGAGAGGGTTAGATCCATGAAAATAATGAATAAGGTCCCAGTTTTACAAATTATACGACCTAGAAATAAGAGCTCAAAATGTTTATAACTAGGTTCAGGATCCAAATGATTGGGGGTCTTAGGTCGTTAACATTGCAAAGGTGGATAAATGTGAAAACCCGCTCAAGGTTATATGGGGGCATAAATGGACGGAGTAGATCTGTGGCGGTGGGCATCGACGGTTGAAAGACGACCTTGCAAAATAAGATGGAAGGGTTTAAGCATGGGAGGAATGGTGCTAGCCAGCGAGCAAGCTGGAAATCAAATCGACGGTTGGCAAAAAGGATCCACGGTCATTATTTTGTTCGTCATTTCAAAGTGCGCAGGGAAATGGATTTTCCAAATCTGCGAATTTTTGGTAGGGACCGCATATCTCGACGGTGCAGATATGGCGGGGAAAGGCATCAACTGTGGTTGTGAAGTTCGCAGATTTAACATGCATGGGTTATTTACACTTTCCAAATCTACGAACCTTGGTAGGGGCCGCATCTTTGGACGGATGAGATGCAGAGTTGATGGTGACTACGCAGATCTAAGGTGTGAGGAGCTAGCTAATTGAAAGGATGAAGGCCGCAGGGGATTGTGGAGTCAAACAGGGAAAGAGATCGACGGTACCAGATCGATCATGCATGATGGATAACCCAAAGAATCCCTTTATCACTAAAGGTGCAAGATGGATAAGAAAATGATAAATAATATAAAAATGAGATGAATGGGGATCTGGGTATTGTTTGATTCGATTGCATTGGAAAATGATAGATGACTGTGCAGAAGCAGACAACTCAGCCAGGAGCTCAGACCAGCTGTCAGTAACCAGGTAGGCCTCTTGTCTCACTAGAAAACTATTTAAATGGCTGAGCTAGGAAAGGTAGAGCCCCCAGGTTTCGAACACCAGAAGGTAGATGAACTGTTAGAAGATAAATATGCTGAGGTTCATGATACAGTTTTGATAAATGGGTCCATTGAGACAGTAAAGGATACATTGAAGTTGATTAGGAAGCGGAATATAGATGTGCATAAGTTTTACCCGTCATTTTTCCATTTATTTGCAGTCGACCAAACCCTCAATTGTCCCGAGTTCATCGACTGGTGCGCCACCAATTACTCCTCCTCTGAGAGGGTAATTATGGATGCATCCAATTCAAAGATCCTGTGCCCAGTCAATCCCCTCACTATTAGGAAATCTCTGTCATTCCCGGATGATTTCTGCCAAAAATCCAAAAAATACAAGGAAGAAGCCCTAATTCAGTATTTCAGACAGTCCACAGTTTAATTGAAGCAAAGTTTCTACAGGGCCTTCCTGAAACCTAGTGTCCCATTGTAGAGCCATTCCTTCCCAGTTGAAATCCATCTCTTTACTGAAGAATCCAAATGTGTTATAACAATGTTAAGCCGATTCCTAGGATTAGATAAAGAGATGTACGTCACTGAGCCTTTAATGATCCTATTGTTTGTCCTTAGCACATGTCCACTTAAGTCTGATGAGCCCAGTCAGGCCATCCAGTGTGCTTGCCTTAAATTTGATGAGTCCCTAGCTAAGAATATCCATTCTCAGCTAGTGGACTTCCATAAAACTAGAAGCTTCAGATTCCAGTCATATATGTTGAGAATGTTCCTGTCCTTTAATGAAGAGAACTTGCAGCTGCCTAAGCTGATGCTTACCAAGGAGAGGCTCACAGACTATAGTAAATTCATGAACAACCTCATGTCTGAGGTTTACTATGTTTTATTTCAGAAGAAACTGCCCAGAGTGTTAATTGAAATGAAGGAGATGCTACAGCCTTCTCCTGAGAAGAAGATAGGTGATTGGTTCCTCTTAGAACACACCATAACAATCAGATTTTATGGGTTTTCTCATTCACCCTATGTACTATTATCTTTCTTAACCCCCAGAGTATTTACACTAGAATTCATCAGGCAGAAGCTGAGAGTAGAAACTAAACATTTTTTGGACCCTAAAAAGGCCTCATAGACTGCATTCCCATGGGCTGTAGACCCATTCATTGTCAAGAGAAAGGCTTCCATTCCAGCCATTAAGGGTATGGTAAGAGAGATGGGATTCTGAACAAAGGAATCCATCAACTATGACCCCCACCATATCATCTCAAACAGAAGGAAAGAAAGCAACATAAAGGGTTTTATACATTTTGAGCTTGCAGGTATGGAAGAGACTACCAACTGGTTAGAATATCCCAACTGGTTAGAATATCCCAACAAAAGGAAAATGGATGTGGATTTGCAAGATGAATCCACTTCTTTAGTGCAGACAACCATACCCCCACTCCCTATCTCCTCTATCTTGGCTCCAACGGTTGGAGAAGTCATACCACCTTCTAGTGGCTCTGGAGGGTCCAGCAAAGTGGAAACTATTGATGTCATGGATAAAGATGAAGACACAGAAAGAGATCCCAAAAGGAAGAAAGTAGAAGAACCTAGGAAGCAGTTGGTTCCAGTGACAAATGGTCAAAGAAAGAAGAAGCAAGTGAAGGCTAAGGCTCCTGCCTTTGAGGTTAAGGAATATGTATTCAACAGAACAACTGCTGAACCTTCCACACAAGACAAAAGCAGAGCAGGGTTGATGGATGAGTATAAAGAGAGTGCAGAAGCAGCCTCAGAGGAGTCGAAGCTGTATGCAGAGGTGAGGCAGATTTCCAATAAAGATGTGTCTTTGGTAGCTAGAAGAATTCATGCCCAGAACACCCTAAACTTGGCATTACCTACCAAAAACAAAGCCACTGAGCTGAAAATGAACTTGGAAGATATCCTTGTTCCTAATATGATCCACTTGCACAAAGAAAATGGGGAGTTTATCTATGCCAAACTGTTCAAGGCTGCACTAGAATTTTCCAAACTACAAGTCAGTAAGAACAAGGTTGGAAATTAGCTCAGGCAAGAAAGAGCGGAGAACAAAGCCCACAAGGCACAAATAAAGAAGATGTAGGCTGACATATTGGCTACTGAAGGCCAAGCAGACAAAAGGGATAGCATTCAGAATCTGCTAAATAACAAAGACAATACCATTCAGACATTAAAAAAGAAGCTAAAGATCCCCTCCACCCAACTGGTAGAAGCCTCTGAATTGACAGAGCTGGAAGAGAAAAGGGAAGAACTGAAGAATGAGCTGACAGACTTCAAAGCTAGATTGTTGAAGTTTGAAGAGAAGGAAAAGTAGTGGCAAGTGGATATATATATCTCTCGTGGTGGAAATTGAGAAAGATTTGAAAGCCAAAGCCGGAGACCTTGAAAGGAAATTGCAGGAGAAGAGCAAAGAATTGGAGAGCATGATCACCCCCTCCTCCATTGAATCCGGAGACTTCCCCATTGTGCAAGCCATGGCACAGACAAGTCTAAGGGATTTAGAAGTAGAAAGTTTGGAGAAGCATAAGGCAGACCTAGAAAGCAAGGTTACAGAGGAGGACCAAGAGAGGAAGACTTGGGAAGGCAAGTACCTATAATTACAGGTTAAGGATGATGAATTGGTAAAGTAGGCTATAGTTCATACTTCATTGCAGGAAGCCAAGTAGGTTATTTGGGATGAAATCATTGCTGAGGTAGACAAGTTGAGGCCTTACCTTGACTTTCTTTTAGAGAAAGAAAAGGTAATTAAGTTGGCTAAGAAAAGCATAATAGCAGTAAAAGAGAAGTTGAACAAGAATCCCATGGAGTGTGCTCAAAATTCTATTGAGTTTCTAAACAGGTTGAATGAGGACGACTTAAAGGATGCTAACATCAAGAACAGATTGTCTACAATAATTTGGGAAGGAAGGTGGTGAACAAGCATCACCAGCTGGACACAATTCAGGCAAGGATAGACATTTTAGCACATCAAGTAAAACTCTTCAGAGAGATGTTTGATCCACTATTCAAGAAGGGACTTCCCCTCTTTTGGGAAGAGGTTGTCACCATGATGACACAAGAAGAATATCAAAGTAGGTTGATAGGATGCAATTTAGATTATACAGACTTTGCTGGCATGAACCAGTCACTGTCAGGCAAAACAGTGGTGGATAAATTGGAAAATGAATTTGAGCTAGTTTTAGTCTTCAAAGAAGTTTGTGCACCCCTTAGGATTTGTTCATACAGGGATCATACAGAGATGTGAGTATTACTAAAAGAGGTGGACATGTCATACTTTCCACCTCCAGACCAATGGAAGACCGTTGAGAAGTATGGAAAGGCCAAACTAACATTGCATCCATAAAGATTCGAGGATCGTGAATATTTGCAGCTGAAGCAAATAGTTACCAAGGATTTTTTGTTTTTTACTAGCTAGTAAATGATCGAGGGAACTTGTAAAGGATGTTAAGCCTACCTGTCAGCATTTGTTGTTTCTTGTTGTAACTGATTCTCGAAGAGGATGAAACTCTCGGTATGGGTGTCATCGAATTTTGTAACAACTTTATGTTTGGAAACTAGGGTAGAATAACTCGAGTTGGAGAACTGAGGTTATCATCTCTTATATATATTCATATGTAATGGAAAGAAAAGGTTTGTTGGTTAGAACCCATGAGTCCTTGTGCTATGTACATTTGAGACACTTCTTTAATAAAATGGGCAGATCCGAGCAAGTGCTTTGAAGCAGAGATTCTTGTGATATTTATTTTACAATTTGTACCTCCTTTTATTCATGTGAATGTTTCCTTGTTATCTATGCCATACTGTTTTCTTTTCATGTTTGGATAAGTGTGTGTTGAGACAAAATTCATATGTTTATGCTCTGTTTCTTTGATTCCAAGCATCCACAAACCTTTTTCTACTAAAGTTAATGCAGAATTCATCTTATAATGCTCTGTGTCAATGGATTGTTCTTAGTTTCTTCCCTATCACCATACAAACATATTTTTGACTGTAAATGAGTAACTACCATGCCTCTGTTAAGAATTCTTATGCAAATCATTGCCCCTTTACCATCTTAATTTTTTTTTACTCCATTTCCCAATGAATGTTCACCTTGCTTCAACCAAACAACAATCTGATCTTAATTTTAGTTCATATTTCTGGCCTTGATAAACAAACGTTGAGAGATACCTCTCTGGAAAGATAGAAGCCAACTATCTTTCCTGAAGCTTGGTTTTGTGGTTACCTTGAAGTGCCCTTTCCCAAAACCGTGAGGGTCATTTTGAGTGCTAACATATTGGCGTTGTTTCCAGGGAGAGAAGGTTATATTTTCCCTAGGAGAAATGACAAGGATTTCAATTTTTCATAGAAAGAAAGGATTTCTATGGGCAAACAGAGCTTTTTGCATTTGAAGAAGGTTGTACATTTTCCCTGGTGACTCCACTCATTAGTATTTCACTTAAAGGTGACTCCACTGGGGAGATTGGCAACTCCACGTTCATTTCCAAAGGAGCTTTCAGAAGGCATCTTGGGCCCTAGAAGGCCATACAAGAGGTAATCCTAATCCTGAGATTCTATTAGGTGTAGAAAACCTAGAAAGTTTGCTTAGACATAGAAGTGGAAAAGAGAAAGCTAGCACTTCTAATACTGAAAGATCTGTCTCTAAAAAAGAGTTGTATGGTTTTCATGAATTGGATTTAGGAGTAAGCATCGATAATTATTTATTAAGATCAAAATCAGAATCAGAACTAAAGCAAACAGAAACTAGTTCAGATAGGTTTGAGTCATACTTACTAGATCCCTTATGGTATAACTTGCCAAACACTGTTAAAGTTGAAGAAAGAAGCTCTCATTTTCAGACCCATCAGCTTCATACTACAAACCTTGTTAAAATTCCTCCTCAGAATCTTTCTTAGAACCCTCATATACCTCAGAATCCACCTAGACCAATGGCAGCTAGGTTTTCACCCTTAGCTTTGCCCGCTGTTTTGCATGATCTCCCCCAAAATTACTCATAGAGAATTTCTCTATATGATGGAGATGGAAATTTTACAAGCCAACATATGGATAGATTTGAAGATTTTATTGATTTAGAGGAGTTGGATCATGATGATGGAAAGATGATTTTGTTTGCACAAAGTTTGTCTGGAGAAGCTAAGAGATGGTTTAAAGATTTACCAGCGGCATCTATCCCTACCTTTGAAGCTTTTCAAACACTATTTTTAGATAGGTGGGAGGAAAAAAAGAGCCCTCTGCAAATATTATCTCAATATGACCATTTAAAGAAAGGACAATTTGAGTCTCTCCATGAATTTTTTAGTACATTTATGAGGGTATACAACTCCCTCCCAACTAATATTAAACCCTTGGTAGGTGCTTCCAAACTTCATTATGCTAATGCCTTTGATGGAGATTTTTCATGTATGTTAAGGGAGAGAAAGTTAGCTACTCTGTTAGCTATGTCGAAGGATGCTCTAGAAGTAGAAGCAAATATGATGGCTTCAAGGAAACTGAAAGGTAGAGTTGAGACATATAAGAAGAGACAAGAATCCCAACCATCCACTTCTGCTTCCTCCTCTGCAAGTGATGTCAAGTTTAAAATGATGATGAATACTATGGAGAAATCGATGGACAAGATGGCCCTGGATAACAGACCACCTAATAGAGAGAAACTTGAAAATCAAATTAGAAATCCAAATTTTAGAAGACCATTTCCTCAAAGAAACCAAAGAAATCTTGAAGATCAGCAAATAAGACCACCATTCCCAGAAAATTTGGTTGATGAGGAAGGACAAGAAGATCCAATGGATAACCAGATTCATCACTTTGATGAAATTGATCCTGAAATATATTTGACTGAAAAATAACATGATTCCTTCACCCAGGAAAATGATAGTCCCATTCCAGAGTTGGATTCAGAACAATATCAGATAGGCTATCAGAATGCCATTGATGACTTTCAGAGAAAACTAAAGCTAAGAAACCGTGATGTGATAACAAATAGAGGAAAGTCTAATCCAAACCAACTTTCCAACACCCAACAGAATTCAAAAAAACAAAAAGGAAAGTGGAAGGAAGCTATTGTACAAGAGAACCCAGAAAATAAGGAACAACAACCAAAGGAAATTAAACAGTCAATACCAGTTGATGTGGATAAACCAATTTCATTCTTCAGCCTAAAGACAGAGTTGTCAAAGGTTAAGATTTATATCCCCTTTAACGAGTTGTTGAAGAATAATGAATACAAGGAAGAAATCACTAAGATGGTCAAGAGCCAAGGTGAGTGTCAGCTAGATATTTTAGAAGTGACAGATGATGCTCCCACTATTGTCTTTGGACCCAAAATTGAAGATACAAATGATGAAGAAGTCCCCCCTTTTTATCTAAGTCTGAATATCCATGATATGATTCTGCACAATGCTATAATAGATTCTAGTGCATCTCATAATCTAATGCCAAAGACAGTAGTGGAAATTTTGGGTTTGGAAGTTACTAGGCCCTACAAAGACTTATACTCTTTTGATTCTATAAAGGTCAAATGTTTGGGATTGATAAAGGATATGGTGGTAACCCTAGCACAACTTCCAACAAAAGGCATTGTGATGGATGTTGTGGTAGTTGACATTCCTGCCAAATTTGGCATGCTGTTATCAAGGTCTTGGGCATCGAAGTTGAAAGGAACTTTGCAAATGGATATGTCATATGCCACTATACCTTTATTCGGAGGAAACATAAGGTTATATAGAGAGAAGAGGTTAGCCTATGTGGTCAGCAGTCAAGATAAGCCTGAAAATCATCACATTTATGTTGTTGATATTGATTTGGGATCTTCTATATTTTTCAATGATGGACCACCCATTGTGTAAGACACAATGGCTCACTGAGAGGGCAGGGTGAACAGTGAGCCAGCAATTCAACCAATTTCAACTTCTTCCTCTAATCTTATACTATCATTCACAAATCTACTCCAACATCATATTCATCAATAGAATAGACAAATTATCATATGCCATTCATCAATATCAACAAATCACACAAGACACAATATATAAGCTTTGTAATCTTTTGTATTTGGTTCAACGACCACAACCATGAGGAAATTTAGCTACAACTGAAACAAAGAGCACCAACTCCTTATCTAGGACCCAGCCCAGTTTTTCTTAGACCCATCCTAGAAAACATGTACAAGACTCAGCTTGTAGTTAATATACACATTTGTCACATTACATCACTGTTAGGAACCCATGTCTTTACCTTGTTAGTATGTTGTTGTTGGACGTATATGCTTTGTAAGTCGTCCCGTAGTATTTGTTGATCAATAGTTTGTGTTATTGTTGTTGGCGCATATGCTTTGTAAGTCGCCCGTAGTATTGTTGATCCATAGTTTGTAACGGCCCATGGTTTCGACACATAGTATTGGTGCCTATAATTAGTATATAAGTGTGTGTTGAGACCTATGAAGGCACCGTGAAGTTATTTTGTATTGAGCTTGCTCATAGGAGGTTGCCCCCTCGAAGTGGCCTGTGATCAATATAAAAGTGATTCTGAGTTCTGTCATTTCTGCTATTTCGCATATTTTTATTAAGTAATTGTTGCAGGTGCATCACATCTGGTATCAGAGCACTTTCTTGGGTTCGCTGGGTGAAATTTCTGCCAATTTTTTTTTTCGCATCTGTTGCAGGTTCGGATTTGGGAATAATCCCCATCCGCTTAACTGTGGGAAGTACTTGGGCATAAGCCCTAAAACTCATTGTGAGGAGTACCACAGGAACCCCGAAGTAGCTGGCCCATTGAGAGGACCTGCCAGCGAAAAGGGAAACGATCCCTACCTGATTGCCTAGTTCCCACCCGTGAGGTAAACCAAGAGCTGTCGTTTGTGGCAAAGCAGTTATCAGTTTTACCTGAGCCGTGGAGTGAGGGGTACTGCCCCAATACGCAAGCCGTCAGACATCATTGGTGGCCGAGTGAAAACCCTGAACTGTTAGGAAGCCGCACATACCTGGGGTCCATATCTACTTTCAGCTGAACTATTGTTGATCACTGCTGCGCCGTTTCAGATCCATTTTGCAAGCCGTTCCAGATCCAGTCGTTCGACGTTGTTCCAGATTCCTTCCGAGCCGTAGCTGCTCTAGTCTGTAAAAAAAAAAAAAAAAAAAAAAAAATCCGAGCCGTAGCCGATTCAGTTTTTTCTCCATATCTCCCTTGTTTTACCTCTGTTTCCCTTGAAATTTTTAGGGAACCTATGTCATTCCATTCTGCATATTTCATTCCTAAGGACCCTATCCTCAATTCCCCTTCCTACAGCCCGAAATTCCACATTTGTCTATTTTTAGGGTTTGCCATAACTTCCTCAAATTTCACCCAATCACCTTCAAATTTTACCACAGAGTTCCTTTCTAAATTCTGCTTCTTTGTTCCCCTTTGCCAAATTTTCGCATTCTTTCACCCCGCTTCTGAAATCCTCATTTTTGCTTCCCTATCTATCCAACAGTATCCAAAACCTAGTCAAACCCCAATTACCCTTCTGATTTTTTCCCAAATCCAAATTTTCCCTTACTGAAGTAGTTCCTGTTTTTGTTTTCCTAGCCAATCAAAAAAAAAAAAAAAATCCTGGTTATGGTTGTCACCCGTGCAAGAGAAAAAACCATGGAGGAAGCACTTGCAGCCATCCAAGCCAAACTCCAGGATCTGGATGAAAAATTTCTCGGTCTCCATCTTGAACATTCAACTATGAACAACAAATGGTAGTCCGAGTCTTCAGCAGACAATGGGTTCTCTTCTTCCAGCAATTTTCGTGGTCCGAAGCTTGATTTTCCTCACTTCAATGGTACCGATCCAACTGGATGGATCTATCGTGCAGAACAGTATTTCAGTCTGCATAATACTTTTGATGTCAACAAAGTTCCATTGGCATCCTTTCATTTGGAATAGGAAGCTCTTCAATGGTACCGTTGGTACATCAAGGCTCATCCAGAGCCCAACTGGCCAGACTTTTGCCAGCTCCTTTTGCAACGATTTGGTCCTAGTGCTTTTGATGACTTCACAGGAGCCCTCACTAAACTTCGCCAAATTGGCACTGTGAGAGAGTATCAAACCGAATTTGAGAATCTAGCCAACCACACCGAAGGATTGTCTGATGAATTTTACCGGAGTTGTTTTATCAGTGGTCTAAAGGATGCCATCCGCTCTGAGGTCAAAATGTTTTGTCCCAACACAATGATGGAAGCACTAGGGTTGGCTAAGTTGGCAGAATACAAGATTGCAGCCCAACAACGCTCCAAGCCCACTTTTGTTCCCTTCCTAAATATGGGTTCTCAGCGACCACCTATACCGCAGGCTCCTCGACCGACTCCTATCAAGCGTTTGTCTGAAACAGAGATGCAAGCACGCAGAGAAAAGGGGCTTTGCTATAATTGTGATGAGAAATTCACTTGGGGACATAGATGTGTTCAGCAAAAGCTCTATCTCCTGGATGTGGAGTCTCTGCCTGCCTCTAAAATGGGTGACAAAGATCCAGAAACACTGGATGCTCCGATCGACATTCAGGAACCGCCTATTGACCCTCCGTCTCAGGATGACCAGCCAGAGATATCTCTCCATGCTTTAGCTGGAATCACCACCCCCCAAACAATGCAGGTCAGGGGTTACTTCAAGAAGCTTCCTCTTACAATCCTCATTGATTCTGGTAGCACTCATAATTTCATTGATCCTCGGATCGCCAAACAAGCTGATTGTTTTATCCATCCTTGCTCCAACTTTGAAGTCATGGTTGCCAATGGGGGCACCTTACCTTACAAAGGGAAGTGTCGAAATGTGCGTATCTCTATGGGAGATTATACCTTGCGCTCTGACATGTTTGCCTTGCCCTTAGGCGGATGTGATGTGGTTTTGGGCGCTCAATGGCTACGCACACTCGGCCCTATCTTACAGGATTTTGCCGAAATTTGGATGCAGTTTTCCCTCAATGGACACAAACACACATTAACAGGATTACAACCAGGTTCTCTCAGCATAATCAATTCACATCGCATGGAAAAACTCCTCAAGAAGAATTCACATGGTGTCATCGCTCAGATCCATTCCATCCAGATGCAACCATCAGCGGTCTCCACTACTCCTTTGGATCTACAACAAATTCTGGATCGATATACAGGTGTCTTTGCTGAACCAGTGGGATTACCACCTTCCAAGCTAGAAGACCATCATATTCAGCTCCTTCCTGGCAGCATTCCTCCCAACATCAGGCCCTATCGCTACCCATTTCACCAAAAAACGGAGATTGAAATGCTCGTTCGGGACTTATTGAAGCAAGGTATTATTCGCCCAAGCACTAGTTCCTTTTCTTCTCCAGTTATTCTTGTCCACAAAAAAGATGGGTCATGGCGCCTCTGCATTGACTTCCGAGCACTTAATCACCTCACCATCAAGGATAAGTTTCCAATTCTTGTTGTTGATGAGCTTCATCGGGCTCACTTTTTCTCCAAGTTGGATCTTCGTTCTGGGTATCATCAAATTCTGGTTCATGAGGATGATATTCCTAAAACAGCTTTCCGCACACATGATGGCCATTATGAGTTTTTGGTCATGCCCTTTGGCCTCACTAATGCTCCTTCCACATTCCAGGCCTTAATGAATAAAATATTTCGACCCTACTTGCGGAAATTCATTCTGGTATTCTTTGATGATATCCTCATCTACAGTAAAACATGGGATGAACATCTCCAGCATCTGGATCTTGTCATGCAACTTTTCTCTGACCATCATCTCCATGCTAAGCAGTCTAAATGTGTTTTTGGACAAAAGGAAGTTGAGTATCTCAGGCACATTATCTCAGCACAAGGGGTTCATGTGGATCCTGCCAAAATCGACGCCATGAACAATTGGCCACATCCTCAGACACTCAAGAGCCTTCGTGGTTTTTTAGGGTTGACTGGCTAATACCGCAAGTTTTTCAAGGATTATGGGAAGATTGCAGCTCCATTAACTACTCTATTGAAAAGGGATGCTTTTACATGGACACCTGCTGCTCAGTGTGCATTTGACAAACTAAAACAAGCTATGTGTACTACACCTGTGCTAGCTATGCCCGATTTTTCGAAGCCCTTCACTATTGAGAGTGATGCTTGCGGCAATGGACTTGGTGTTGTTCTCCTTCAAGATGAACACCCCATTGCGTTCACCAGCAAATCCCTTTCAGGTAAGAATTTAGCTGCCTCTACCTATGAGAAGGAAATGATGGCTATTTTGCATGTAGTACAGAAGTGGCGTCCATACCTATTAGGGAATCATTTCTGCATCAAGACTGATCACCAGAGTCTAAAATATTTCTTGGACCAGTGTGTCTCCTCCCCGGCACAACAGAAATGGGTTAGCAAACTCATGGGTTATGACTATGAGATCACTTACACGAAGGGTAAAGACAATGTTGTGGCAGATGCTCTTTCTTGCACATTTGATGCCCAAGGTTCTCTTTCAGCTATTTCTATGCCTGTTCCAAATTGGTTGCAATCTGTTCAATAGGGTTATGTCAATGACTCTTCCTTATCTCAGATCATCCAACGCTTGACCAACAACCCTTCTGCTGTACCACATTACTCTTGGGATGGTGCTTCTCTGCGATACAAGGGTCGTCTGGTGCTTCCCCAAAGCACAGATATTCAACAGGCTGTCTTCTATGAACTCCATGCTTCTCCATCGGCTGGGCACTCTGGGTTCCTCAAAACATATGAACGAGCACGGCGTAACTTCTTTTGGCAGGGCATGAAAAGGAAAATTCAACAGATGGTGGCCGAATGCGATACCTGCCAGCGCAATAAGGGTGAAACAACACTCCTTCCAGGATTGCTTGAACCCTTGCCCATACCTACACGGATTTGGACAGATATTTCTATGGATTTCATTGAAGGGATTCCTAAATCTTGCGGGAACACAGTGATTCTCGTTGTGGTTGATCGCCTCTCCAAATATAGTCATTTTTGTGCTCTCAGCCATCCCTATACAGCCTCCTCCATCGCTCAAATTTTTATGGACCAAATCTTTCGTCTTCATGGCATCCCTTCTTCCATTGTCTCGGATCGTGATGCGACTTTCACCAGTCATTTTTGGACAGAACTATTTCTCCACACTGGCACCAAACTGAAGATGAGTTCAGGGTATCAACCACAAACAGATGGTCAGACTGAAATTGTCAATAAATGCTTGGAAACTTATCTTCATTGCTTCACCTCGGAACAACAACATCAGTGGGAAAAGTGGCTCCCTCTTGCTGAATGGTGGTACAATACCTCTTACCACACTGCCTCTAAAATGACCCCATATGAAGCAGTCTATGGTCAGTCACCTCTAGCTCTTCTTCCATACACCCCCACCAGTTCACCAGTTCAGGAAGTTGACACGGTCCTTCGCAACCGCGATCAGATTCTTCGCATTTTGCGGGACAATCTTCACATGGCAAGAAATCGCATGAAGCAACAAGCTGATCAGCACCGTTCGAAGCGCACTTTTCAAGTCGGCGATATCATTTTTCTTCGTCTCCAGTTGTACAAACAATCCTCCTTGAAACTCAAAGGGCGTCATAAGCTCGCTCCAATGTTCTATGGGCCATATGTGAGTATTTTTATCACAGAAGATCGAGGAGCTATGGAGAACCTCACAAAATCGAATTAGTTTGCAAAAACTGTGGAAAAACTTGAAAAAAAAGATAAATTTACACACAATGTATGCTCAAATCTTTGATTAACTGACTGTCTAACATGTGAAAATGTTAGTAACAGGTTTTTATTACATCCATGAGAAAATCGAGAGCATTAGGTGGCTCAAGCTGAGTGTACAAGTCATCAATGCCAAATTGGCCTCAATCCCCCCTAGGTGGGTCCAACTCAATCCCAATCACCCCAAACAGCTACAAATTCTGGTGTGGAGGTGGCTGAAGCATGCTGAGTCATTAATTAGCTCAAGGCAGGCGTGGGTGAGCAAATAGAGGAGGTTTGGGGGCCCAAGGGAGCATTAAATGCTCCAAATCTAGCCAAAAGTGGGCAAAAATCCACCCTAGCGCCCTTGGTCAACTAAATTCCCCAAAACAAGGAGAGAGGGCACACCAGCAATAAATGAGGGCGCACTTGTGGACAAAACTGGAGGCTGGGTGAACTGGTTTGCTCAGAAGTGGGTGTGAACACTCTCAAAGTGGGTTTTTGACCAACTATAGTCACTTAATCCAAAACATGGTTTAATTAAGCACATGGATAATTAAAATTTATGGATTATGGTACTAAGTGTGGTTACTGTTCTAACACCCCCCCTTAACCATAACTTTGTACATCTCATGAAAGATAAGTGGGAGGCCTTGGCAACAAAGGCTCAAGTCACCTCAATACAAACAGAAATTTTATTTGTCCATATGAACCGAGGAAAAGAAGTAAAACCTCATGGGATAAAAACTTCCCTAAAAAATGGACATGGGGCTGAACCTGCAATTAAATTGCAGAAATCACCATCCATCACTCACTCCAAGCAAAGATCTCAAGTAAGTGAAGGTCTTCTCTGTAAAGCACTTGGTGAAAATATCAGCAGTTTGCTCGGTGGATGGGCAATACTGCAGTGAAATCACCCTGTCATGCACCAAGCCCCGAATGTAATGCATGTGGATCTCAATGTGCTTTGTTCTTTGCCTCTGTACTGGATCAGTAGATATCTTGATGGCACTTTGATTATCCACCCAAATATTGGTTGGAGAATCAATAGCAACACCAAACTCCCGAAGAATGCCTTGCAACCAAACACACTGTGTGGCTGCGTTCACTGCTGCCCTGTACTCGGCCTCTGCTGATGAAAGAGAAATTGTATGTTGTTTCTTACTTGACCAGCAAATAGGACATTCAGCAAACATAAACACAAAACCTGAAGTGGACTTTCTATCGATGGGATCTCCCGCCCAATCGGAATCTGAAAATCCAGCTAGTTGAAGTGAAGAACCAGCTGCATAGTGTACCCCGAAGCTCTTAGTTCCTTGGACATAATGAAGGATTCTTTTGGCTGCCTTCCAATGGATCTCATGTGGCTGCTGCATATACCTTGCTACAGCACTTACAACATAAGACAAATCAGGTCTTGTATGTGTAAGGTACAGCAAACTTCCAACTAGCTGCCTATAGAGAGTGCAATCCACCACCGGAGAGTCTTCAAATTCACCTAGTTTTATGCCTGAAAGGAATGGGCACTTGGCTGCGTTACATTCAGCCATTTTGAACTTGAATAACAGGTCTGAAGCATACTTAGATTGACTCAGCAAAATACCTCTCTCAGATTGCTCAATTTCCAAACCCAAAAATTGCCTTAGCAATCCTAGGTCGCTCATGGCAAATTCACTGTGCAAAGAAGCTTTAATTGAGCCAATTTGTTTGGTGCAGCTCCCAGTAATTAAGAGATCATCAACATACAGTACAATGACCTACAAATTACCATCACAATGCTGCAAATAAACATTTGGATCAGACTTGCATCGACAGAAACCAATTGAGAGCAAAAAAGCATCCATTTTGGCATACCAAGCCCTGGGGGCTTGCTTGAGTCCATAGAGTGACTTCTTCAACCTGCATACAAGTGTGGGATCCTCTTGGAATCCTTCAGGCTGCTGCATATATATCTCTTCCTGTAGCTCACCATGCAAGAATGCACTTTTGACATCCATGTGGTGAACTTCCCAACCTTTACTAGCTGCCATGGCTAGAGCTAGTCTAATTGAGTCCATCTTTGCAAACGGTGCAAAGGTCTCTGTATAATCCACACCATGGATTTGTGAGTAGCCCTTAGCCACTAACCTAGCCTTATATTTCAGATCAGAACCATCAGCAACAGGTTTGGTTCGAAAAATCCACTTACATTGCACTAGTTTCCTCTTGGGAGGAAGAGGCACCAAATCCCATGTTTTGTTCTCTTGCAGAGATTGGAATTCTTCTTGCATTGCTGCCCTCCACCTTGGATCATGATGAGCTTCCTGATATGATGTTGGATCAGATCCAATCATCATATAACAGTGATCAGCAAGCTCACTCTCATTTGCAAAGGAAGCATTGATTGTTTGGGATCTAGTCTTCCTAGGCTCTTGGGGATTGCCTGCCAATTCACCTGCAGCTTCTATGATTTTTTCAGCCCACTTGGGCCTTGATGGTGACTCATGTACAGCAATGTCATCTTCAGATATGTCATCTTCAGCAATATCAGAAAAATCAGAGGAAGAATCATCACTAATCTCATTGAGGTGTGGAGGAGAGGAGCTTTCCCCCGGTGCAAGCTCAAAATCTGGAATTGGTTCTTCTTCGAATTGCACACTTCTCTCAATGAAAGTTTTAAGTGTGGATGTGTCAAAGAGCTTATAGCCCTTTGTGTCCTCACCATAACCAACCATGATACATTCCCTGCTCTGTGGCTCCAAATCCTTCCTCTTTTCTGATGGAATTCGAGCCCATGCTCTAGACCCAAAAATCCTGAAATTTGACACATTTGGTTTTTGGCCAAACCATGCCTCATAGGGGGTTTTTCCTTTGACTGATTTGTGAAAGGCTCTGTTCTGAATATGAGCAGCAAAATTGATGGCTTCATCCCATAGCTTAGGGCTTAGATCCCTAGCTTCAATCATGCAAGTAGCCATCTCCTTGAGAGATCTATTCTTCCTCTCTGCCACACCATTTTGCTGAGGTGTGTAGGGGATTGAATGTTGCATTTGGATGCCACATTCCTCACAAAGGTGCTGAATGTTATTATTCACATATTCCTTTCCATTATCAGTCCTAAGGATCTTTATCTTATGACCACTATGGTTCTCCACTAGGGCTTTCCAAATCTTCAGTTTCTCAAACACTTCTGACTTCAATTTAAGGAAGTAAACCCAGCAGAATCGAGAGTAGTCATCTATGAATGTAAGTACATACCTTGATCCACCATATGATGGAGTGGGAAGAGGACCAATGAGGTCTGAATGTACCAATCCAAGTGGTTGAGTGGCTCTCCTTGCCATTCCCTTCTCATAGCTGCGCTCAGGATGCTTTCCAACTACACACCCAATGCATGCACCATTCGATGATCTGATTTCTGGAAGCCCTTCCACCATCTCGTCCCTGTGCAATTGCTGGAGATATTTGTAGTTCATGTGGCCAAATCTTTCATGCCATAACTTGGAGGTCTCGTTGGCATGAGAGACAAGAGCATGGTCACTAGAATTTGGAATGAAATTTGAGAATTTGTACATTCTCTCATCATGATCTGCATACCCTACTGCCACAACTTGATTTGAGGAGATTTCTGAGATTTCTACCAAATCTGGAGTGAATGTCACTCTCTTGGCTTCTCCTGTATGGGTCATTTGATAGACTGATAGCAAATTTGCAGCCAATGAAGGTACATAGAGCACATCACTGAAATAGCCATGCTCCATGTCAATCCTTCCAATCCCCTTGGTTTGGAGTTCTGAATCATCTCCCATTCGAACTGTTGGGCCACCATTCGAATGCAAAGAGGAGAAGAGCTCTCTGGATGAAACCATATGTCTGGAAGCTCCTGAATCAATGATGAAGGATGAGGGATTCGAAGTACCTGCTACCAAAGCATGACACTTCTCCTTATTGTCAGGGTTTGAGGTGCTCTCTTTCTTCCTTGCGCCCTCAGGGACTGGGATGTTGTTCTTCTCCAGCAGCTGCGCCATTGAGTCAATGGTTTTCTTCATACATGAGCTCTCTGGATGCCATCCCCTATGACAATAGGTGCATTTGGTCTTTTCCTTTCCCTTCTTGTCCTTCTCCTTTGACAGATTCGAACCCCCATCTGCAGACTTGGTCTTGTCAAACTTCCTCTTCTCTTGCTGCTTCGAATTCTTGGCTTTCTGCTTTCCTTTGCTTGCATTTGAAACACCCATTGCCAATGCTTGGTCCTTTGATTTTATGGTGCCCATCTGAACTAGTTTGTCCTGCTCCTGAGTGAGACACTCCATGAAGGTAGCTAGTGATGGCATTTGCCAATTTCGAAGGGTCATTTTGGTTGAGTGAAATGTGCTAACAAATACTGAGAACTCTGGGCCTAGCTTCGAAAGGATGGACAGAATCAGTTGTTCCTCCTTCTTAACAATTCCACATTGTTGCAGTTGAAGCACCAGTGACTTGAATTTCGTGAAGAACTCCTGGATGGTTTCAAAATGCGCTGGGCTCAAGCTAATGAGCTCGTTTTCAAGCTGGTGGCCTCTCAGTTCATCAGTTTTCCCAAAGAGTGATTCTAGCTTCACCCATACTTCATTGGGAGTTGTCAAACTGTCTGTATGAAACAAGAGTTCCCTTGAAATGGTCAGGCATAGCAATCCATAAGCTTCATCAAGTCGATTGTAGTACTTTGCTTTCTCCACAGCAGAATTTGGCTCCACTTCTGTGCCCATGGTCACTCTATAGAGACCCTTAGATCTCAGCTTGATGACCATCTCAGCCTTCCAATCGAAAAAATTGAAGGGTGTGAGCAACATTTGGTTTGCTTCCATGACTGCTGCGTTGATGGTGAGAAAACTACTGAAACACCTGCAAAAAACACTCAATTTTTGTCTGGAAATCCTCTTTAGAATGCAGTTCAACGGTCAATGTTGGCCTGCAACTCACTAAATCCACGATGGCTCTGATACCATGTGAGTATTTTGATCACAGAAGATCGAGGAGCTATGGAGAACCTCACAAAATCGAATTAGTTTGCAAAAACTGTGGAAAAACTTGAAAAAAAAGATAAATTTACACACAATGTATGCTCAAATCTTTGATTAACTGACTGTCTAACATGTGAAAATGTTAGTAACAGGTTTTTATTACATCCATGAGAAAATCGAGAGCATTAGGTGGCTCAAGCTGAGTGTACAAGTCATCAATGCCAAATTGGCCTCAATCCCCCCTAGGTGGGTCCAACTCAATCCCAATCACCCCAAACAGCTACGAATTCTGGTGTGGAGGTGGCTGAAGCATGCTGAGTCATTAATTAGCTCAAGGCAGGCATGGGTGAGCAAATAGGGGAGGTTTGGGGGCCCAAGGGAGCATTAAATGCTCCAAATCTAGACAAAAGTGGGCAAAAATCCACCCTAGCGCCCTTGGTCAACTAAATTCCCCAAAACAAGGAGAGAGGGCGCACCAGCAATAAATGAGGGCGCACTTGTGGACAAAACTGGAGGCTGGGTGAACTGGTTTGCTCAGAAGTGGGTGTGAACACTCTCAAAGTGGGTTTTTGACCAACTATAGTCACTTAATCCAAAACATGGTTTAATTAAGCACATGGATAATTAAAATTTATGGATTATGGTACTAAGTGTGGTTACTGTTCTAACACCATATCGGATTCTTCAGAAGATTGGGTCCGTTGCTTATAAATTGGAACTTCCTCCTTCTTCCCGCATTCATCTAGTCTTTCATGTCTCTTGTCTGAAGAAAGTTCTTGGCACCAACATCAGCGGCCAAACGATTTTACCCGAACTGGATAATGAAGTATCCATCCTTTTGGAGCCAGAGGCCATCCTCAATCGGCACACGCGTTAGCTTCGCTCTCGATCTATCACAGAGGTATTAATTCAGTGGCACGGCATGCAACTAGAGGATGCTACATGGGAACCACTCCTTCAGATTCAACAACAATTTCCACATCTAAAGCTTTGAGGACAAATATTTTTTTAAGGGGGAGGGGATGTTAGGAACCGATGTCTTTACCTTGTTAGTATGTTGTTGTTGGACGCATATGCTTTGTAAGTCGTCCCGTAGTATTTGTGGATCAATAGTTTGTGTTATTGTTGTTGGGGCATATGCTTTGTAAGTCGCCCGTAGTATTGTTGATCCATAGTTTGTATCTGCCCATGGTTTCGACCCATAGTATTGGCGCCTAGAATTAGTATATAAGTGTGTGTTGAGACCTATGAAGGCACCGTGAAGTTATTTTGTATTGAGCTTGCTCATAGGAGGTTTCCCCCTCGAAGTGGCCTGTGATCAATATAAAAGTGATTCTGAGTTCTGTCATTTCTGCTATTTCGCATATTTTTATTAAGTAATTGTTGCAGGTGCATCACATCTGGTATCAGAGCACTTTCTTGGGTTCGCTGGGTGAAATTTCTGCCAATTTTTTTTTTCGCATCTGTTGCAGGTTCGGATTTGGGAATAATACCCATCCGCTTAACTGTGGGAAGTACTTGGGCATAATCCCTAAAACTCATTGTGAGGAGCACCACAGGAACCCCGAAGTAGCTGGCCCATTGAGAGGACCTGCCAGCGAAAAGGGAAACGATCCCTACCTGATTGACTAGTTCCCACTCGTGAGGTAAACCAAGAGCTGTCGTTTGTGGCAAAGCAGTTATCAGTTTTACCTGAGCCGTGGAGTGAGGGGTACTGCCCCAATACGCAAGCCGTCAGACAGCATTGGTGGCCGAGTGAAAACCCTGAACTGTTAGGAAGCCGCACATACCTGGGGTCCATATCTACTTTCAGCTGAAATATTGTTGATCACTGCTGCGCCGTTTCAGATCCATTTTGCAAGCCGTTCTAGATCCAGTCATTCGACGTTGTTCCAGATTCCTTCCGAGCCGTAGCCGCTCTAGTCTGTAAAAAAAAAAAAAAAAAAAAAAAAATCCGAGCCGTAGCCGATTCAGTTTTTTCTCCATATCTCCCTTGTTTTACCTCTGTTTCCCTTGAAATTTTTAGGGAACCTATGTCATTCCATTCTGCATATTTCAATCCTAAGGACCCTATCCTCAATTCCCCTTCCTACAGCCCGAAATTCCACATTTGTCTATTTTTAGGGTTTGCCATAACTTCCTCAAATTTCACCCAATCACCTTCAAATTTTACCACAGAGTTCCTTTCTAAATTCAGCTTCTTTGTTCCCCTTTGCCAAATTTTCACATTCTTTCACCCCGCTTCTGAAATCCTCATTTTTGCTTCCCTGTCTATCCAACAGTATCTAAAACCTAGTCAAACCCCAATTACCCTTCTGATTTTTTCCCAAATCCAAATTTTCCCTTACTAAAGTAGTTCCTGTTTTTGTTTTCCTAGCCAGTCAAAAAAAAAATAAAAAATCCTGGTTATGGTTGTCACCCGTGCAGGAGCAAAAACCATGGAGGAAGCACTTGCAGCCATCCAAGCCAAACTCCAGGATCTGGATGAAAAATTTCTCGGTCTCCATCTTGAACATTCAACTATGAACAACAAACGGTAGTCCGAGTCTTCAGCAGACAATGGGTTCTCTTCTTCCAGCAATTTTCGTGGTCCGAAGCTTGATTTTCCTCACTTCAATGGTACCGATCCAACTGGATGGATCTATCGTGCAGAACAGTATTTCAGTCTGCATAATACTTTTGATGTCAACAAAGTTCCGTTGGCATCCTTTCATTTGGAACAGGAAGCTCTTCAATTGTACCGTTGGTACATCAAGGCTCATCCAGAGCCCAACTGGCCAGACTTTTGCCAGCTCCTTTTGCAACGATTTGGTCCTAGTGCTTTTGATGACTTCACAGGAGCCCTCACTAAACTTCGCCAAATTGGCACTGTGAGAGAGTATCAAACCGAATTTGAGAATCTAGCCAACCACACCGAAGGATTGTCTGATGAATTTTATCGGAGTTGTTTTATCAGTGGTCTAAAGGATGCCATCCGCTCTAAGGTCAAAATGTTCTGTCCCAACACAATGATGGAAGCACTAGGGTTGGCTAAGTTGGCAGAAGACAAGATTTCATCCCAACAACGCTCCAAGCCCACTTTTGTTCCCTTCCGAAATATGGGTTCTCAGCGACCACCTATACCGCAGGCTCCTCGACCAACTCCTATCAAGCGTTTGTCTGAAACAGAGATGCAAGCACGCAGAGAAAAGGGGCTTTGCTATAATTGTGATGAGAAATTCACTTGGGGACATAGATGTGTTCAGCAAAAGCTCTATCTCCTGGATGTGGAGTCTCCGCCTGCCTCTAAAATGGGTGACGAAGATCCAGAAACACTGGATGCTCCGGTCGACATTCAAGAACCGCCTATTGACCCTCCGTCTCAGGATGACCAGCCAGAGATATCTCTCCATGCTTTAGCTGGAATCACCACCCCCAAAACAATGCAGGTCAGGGGTTACTTCAAGAAGCTTCCTCTTACAATCCTCATTAATTCTGGTAGCACTCATAATTTCGTTGACCCTCGGATCGCCAAACAAGCTGATTGTTTTATCCATCCTTGCTCCAACTTTGAAGTCATGGTTGCCAATGGGGGCACCTTACCTTGCAAAGGGAAGTGTCAAAATGTGCATATCTCTATGGGAGATTATACATTGCGCTCTGACATGTTTGCCTTGCCCTTAGGCGGATGTGATGTGGTTTTGGGCGCTCAATGGCTACGCACACTCGGCCCTATCTTACGGGATTTTGCCGAACTTTGGATGCAGTTTTCCCTCAATGGACACAAACACACATTAACAGGATTACAACCAGGTTCTCTCAGCATCATCAGTTCACATTGCATGGAAAAACTCCTCAAGAAGAATTCACATGGTGTCATCGCTCAGATCCATTCCATCCAGATGCAACCATCAGCGGTCTCCACTACTCCTTTGGATCTACAACAAATTCTGGATCGATATACAGGTGTCTTTGCTGAACCAGTGGGATTACCACCTTCCAAGCTAGAAGACCATCATATTCAGCTCCTTCCTGGCAGCATTCCTCCCAACATCAGGCCCTATCGCTACCCATTTCACCAGAAAACGGAGATTGAAAAGCTCGTTCGGGACTTATTGAAGCAAGGTATTATTCGCCCAAGCACTAGTTCCTTTTCTTCTCCAGTTATTCTTGTCCGCAAAAAAGATGGGTCATGGTGCCTCTGCATTGACTTCCGAGCACTTAATCACCTCACCATCAAGGATAAGTTTCCAATTCTTTTTGTTGATGAGCTTCATCGGGCTCACTTTTTCTCCAAGTTGGATCTTCGTTCTCGGTATCATCAAATTCCGGTTCATGAGGATGATATTCCTAAAACAGCTTTCCGCACACATGATGGCCATTATGAGTTTTTGGTCATGCCCTTTGGCCTCACTAATGCTCCTTCCACATTCCAGGCCTTAATGAATAAAATATTTCGACCCTACTTGCGAAAATTCATTCTGGTATTCTTTGATGATATCCTCATCTACAGTAAAACATGGGATGAACATCTCCAGCATCTGGATCTTGTCATGCAACTGTTCTCTGACCATCATCTCCATGCTAAGCAGTCTAAATGTGTTTTTGGAGAAAAGGAAGTTGAGTATCTCGGGCACATTATCTCAGCACAAGGGGTTCATGTGGATCCTGCCAAAATCGACGCCATGAACAATTGGCCACATCCTCAGACACTCAAGAGCCTTCGTGGTTTTTTGGGGTTGACTGGCTAATACCGCAAGTTTTTCAAGGATTATGGGAAGATTGCAGCTCCATTAACTACTCTATTGAAAAGGGATGCTTTTACATGGACACCTGCTGCTCAGTGTGCATTTGACAAACTAAAACAAGCTATGTGTACTACACCTGTGCTAGCTATGCCCGATTTTTCGAAGCCCTTCACTATTGAGAGTGATGCTTGCAGCAATGGACTTGGTGTTGTTCTCCTTCAAGATGAACACCCCATTACGTTGACCAGCAAATCCCTTTCAGGTAAGAATTTAGCTTCCTCTACCTATGAGAAGGAAATGATGGCTATTTTGCATGCAGTACAGAAGTGGCGTCCATACCTATTAGGGAATCATTTCTGCATCAAGACTGATCACCAGAGTCTGAAATATTTCTTGGACCAGTGTGTCTCCTCCCCGGCACAACAGAAATGGGTTAGCAAACTCATGGGTTATGACTATGAGATCACTTACAAGAAGGGTAAAGACAATATTGTGGCAGATGCTCTTTCTTGCACATTTGATGCCCAAGGTTCTCTTTCAGCTATTTCTATGCCTGTTCCAAATTGGTTGCAATCTGTTCAATAGGGTTATGTCAATGACTCTTCCTTATCTCAGATCATCCAACGCTTGACCAACAACCCTTCTGCTGTACCACATTACTCTTGGGATGGTGCTTCTCTGCGATACAAGGGTCGTTTGGTGCTTCCCCAGAGCACAGATCTTCAACAGGCTGTCTTCTATGAACTCCATGCTTCTCCATCGGCTGGGCACTCTGGGTTCCTCAAAACATATGAACGAGCACGGTGTAACTTCTTTTGGCAGGGCATGAAAAGGAGAATTCAACAGATGGTGGCAGAATGTGATACCTGCCAGCGCAATAAGGGTGAAACAACACTCCTTCCAGGATTGCTTGAACCCTTGCCCATACCTACACGGATTTGGACAGATATTTCTATGGATTTCATTGAAGGGCTTCCTAAATCTGGCGGGAACACAGTGATTCTCGTTGTGGTTGATCGCCTCTCCAAATATAGTCATTTTTGTGCTCTCAGCCATCCCTATACAGCCTCCTCCGTCGCTCAAATTTTTATGGACCAGATCTTTCGTCTTCATGGCATCCCTTCTTCCATTGTCTCGGATCATGATGCGACTTTCACCAGTCATTTTTGGACAGAACTATTTCTCCACACTGGCACCAAACTGAAGATGAGTTCAGGGTATCACCCACAAACAGATGGTCAGACTGAAATTGTCAATAAATGCTTGGAAACTTATCTTCATTGCTTCACCTCGGAACAACAACATCAGTGGGCAAAGTGGCTCCCTCTTGCTGAATGGTGGTACAATACCTCTTACTACACTGCCTCTAAAATGACCCCATATGAATCAGTCTATGGTCAGGCACCTCCAGCTCTTCTTCCATCCACCCCCACCAGTTCACCAGTTCAGGAAGTTGACACGGTCCTTCGCAACCGCGATCAGATTCTTCGCATTTTGCGGGACAATCTTCACATGGCAAGAAATCGCATGAAGCAACAAGCTGATCAGCACCGTTCGAACCGCACTTTTCAAGTCGGCGATATCGTTTTTATTCGTCTCCAGTTGTACAAAAAATCCTCCTTGAAACTCAAAGGGCGTCATAAGCTCGCTCCAAAGTTCTATGGGCCATATCGGATTCTTCAGAAGATTGGGTACGTTGCTTATAAATTGGAACTTCCTCCTTCTTCCCGCATTCATCCAGTCTTTCATGTCTCTTGTCTGAAGAAAGTTCTTGGCACCAACATCAGTGGCCAAACGATTTTACCCGAACTGGATAATGAAGGATCCATCCTTTTGGAGCCAGAGGCCATCCTCAATCGGCGCACGCGTTAGCTTCGCTCTCGATCTATCACAGAGGTATTAATTCAGTGGCACGGCATGCAACTAGAGGATGCTACATGGGAACCACTCCTTCAGATTCAACAACAATTTCCACATCTAAAGCTTTGAGGAAAAAGATTTTTTTAAGTGGGAGGGGATGTTAGGAACCCATGTCTTTACCTTGTTAGTATGTTGTTGTTGGACGCATATGCTTTGTAAGTCGTCCCGTAGTATTTGTGGATCAATAGTTTGTGTTATTGTTGTTGGTGCATATGCTTTGTAAGTCGCCCGTAGTATTGTTGATTCATAGTTTGTATCGGCCCATGGTTTCAACCCATAGTATTGGCGCCTAGAATTAGTATATAAGTGTGTGTTGAGACCTATGAAGGCACCGTGAAGTTATTATGTATTGAGCTTGCTCATAGGAGGTTGCCCCCTCGAAGTGGCCTGTGATCAATATAAAAGTGATTATGAGTTCTTTCATTTCTTCTATTTCGCATATTTTTATTAAGTAATTGTTGCAGGTGCATCACAATCACATACACCATCATGACATAAATCACACAGCTCTGTCCACAATTCAACTTGTCTTGTCATTAACTCAATCTGCTGGAAGTCATAATCATCAGTTGGTCATGTCTTTACTTGTCTACCTATGTCAAAGGTCAGTTCATGCTTTTCACAATCATCTTGTCCACTGCAATCAATATCATGTCACTTGTCACGTCATCATTTAGCTATCTCTATCATCATAATCAACCATTCATCAGTTCATCAAACTAGACAACTTTTGTTACTTTGTCATCATTCTTTTCATGTCTTTCATTTGCTCAGTTGTTCACTGATCATGCACGTCTGTTTATTAACATTTCATTTGTAAAACAATCGCTGTCATAAACCACTTCTTGTGAACTCATCATCAATTCAACTTATTCACTGCACATGCCAAAATCATCATTGCACATTACCACTGCTAGTAATATTAATGCTCATGTCATCAAAGGTTTATTCATATCAAAACGACCATCTCTGCCAACTCTTTGATTCTTCGGACTCATACCAAGCTACCATTGATTATGTTCTCATGTTCAATGTTGCTGCCCCAAAAGCATCATGATATTATGCAAATACTAGATGCCCATCATCATCTCATTAATTTTTTGTCTCGGACAAACCCAGAAAATCAAGCATCAACATTGTCGTTTCATTTTGATCAGCATATCATTACAATCTTTAAGCTACAGTCATTATCTTGTTCAACATATCATTTTCATATTGTAGTCCAAAACATATCAGCAAGCTGACCTGGAATTGGTTCTGTCCATCCTCATCAAATTCTGTCCATCAGCATCATCTCAAAAATTATATCAGCATCACTGTTCTTTGACAAGTCATCAAACTGTTCATTTCCAAGCTACCAGCATCATCTCAAAAATTATATCAGCATCATTGTTCTTTGACAAGTCATCAAACTGTCCATTAGCAAGCTACCAGCATCATCTCAAAAATTATATCAGCATCATATTAAAATATCTTCATCATGTCTTCAACAATCTTCAGCATAATGTAACCCAATTATATCAGCACCCTGTTTTGTCATCATTAATCAGCTGCCCCAAAACAAAGAAGAAAACAAAAATAAATAAATGTTCTCCACTGTAGCTGCCTGCTACAGTACCCGAAATTTCCACGGTGAGAAGCCCGAAATTAGATCTCTATTTCTTCTCCATGAACTTCTCATCAATAGGGCGAGTTTTACTCCTATTTATATAGGTTTCACCCCTTATTTTTTATGGGACCGACCTGCTAGGAGAGGCTTTAAAAATTTACCCTTAATTTTATCTGAGCCGACTTGCAGATGTTTAATTCACTTTTAATTTTATTTATTTTTGGGCTGAGCCGACCTTGCACAAGTTGTCGTTATCTTTATCATTGGAATAAATCAAATAAGATTTATTTATTTTGCCATATTGTCCTCATCAATGACCACGTTATCTTTTCTTCCACTTCATCAAACTGCCCTTCCAAATATTTTATTAAATAAATAAATATTCATTTAATACTTGATTATTTTATGCCATGTCATAATGCATCTTTCACGTCATATTGCTTTCCACTTATCCATTTCCATGCTTTGTCATTTGTCCTTTGCCAAAACGACTCTTTCTCATCTCCTAGGGCTATTTCCAAGAGTTTCATGATTCCATCAAGTTGCTATGTTCAAGACACAAGAAATAAGGTCATCATATATAATGTTCAAAGTCCTCCATATACCTATTAGCCATATCATACCCAAATGACCACAGAATGGGTCATTTGGCCCCACTAGGTGCTTAAATGGCTTCAATGCCCATCTCACATCCATGTCACTTTCAAATGTGCCTTTTCAAGTGCGCTTGTCAATATTATCAAGCTTGCTTATCTTCATGCCATGTACACCTTTGTCATTAATGTTGTCATCAATGACAATCATAGACAACTATATTCATCAATCTCCCCCTTTGTCATTGATGGAAACCAACCAACTTATTCTTCTCCCCCTTTGACATTAATGACAAAGGGTTGAGGAGCCATTTAATGACTTCATAATGCCCAATTTTTATTTTATTTTTGAAGACTTTTCGATATCATCAATTTCCACCAAAGACAATGCTTGGTCTTCTGCTGTTCCACCTTGTCATCTTACTTGCTGATGTGATGCTCCCCCTATCAAATAGGTTGATTGAACTGCTGAGTTTTCTACTCCATTATTTGACATCTCAGATTTCTCATATACATTCTTATAGTTCTCATGTTGAGATTAATGCTATAGCTAGGGTTGTATCCCTAGCTTATGCAAATGAGCACCTACTAAGGAGAATGGACTCCTTAGTAGCAATTCAGTAAATGGAAATAATTAATCTAAAACATAAATAGAAACTAATCTAAAACACATACATGAAACATAAAGAACAATTTGTAAACAAGGGTTTTGTATTGATATTACCTTCAATGTGAAGGTTGATGAATCTCCTTGCAATGTCCAAGAGGGTTTCTCCAAGCTCCAATGTGCTCCTTCTCTTTCTCCAATGGTGGGGATGGGCCAAAAGAGGCTCTCAAGGTGAAAGTAGTTCAATGGTGAACTAGGGTTTCAAGAGAGATTTTGGCAGAGTAAGGGTATACTTGATTGTGGATTTGAAATAAGGGATCTCCATCACCTATTTATAGTTTTTTGGTGGTGGAGTGTTGACCCATGGTTTTAGGAAACACATGGTTTAGGGCAGCTGTATAGGTTTTTTTCCTCCTTTTCCTCATTATTTTATATTTTTTATTCCCTTTTTAGGAGGTTTTTGCTATTTTAGAGGAATTTTGGATATTTTTGGAGGAAAAGGGGGTTTTTTAGCATTTTTGAGGCTATTTTGATGGTTTTGTGGCCTTTTGGAGGCATTTTAGGCCTTTTGGAGGCTTTTTAATGGGATTTTTTGGGAAATATGGTAGGAAAATGGACAAATGAGCCATGTAATGTGGTAGATGAGGTAGTGAACACTTTTTGGGTGTTAACAGATTGCCCCCTGATGTGCGAGGGCAGGAGCTCATCGTATGGCCGATGGACATCATAAGTCATGAATGCTTTTCCTGGGTGTGGAGAGAAGAGAAGAAACAAACTGAAGCCCGGAACAACGATCCCGAACAACTGCAAGAACTAAAAGTACATAACCTCAATAATGGATGAGGAATCATCTGATCATATGGACGAGGCGGGCATTCCCATGCTCGTATCAAGATATAACATAATAATAACAACGGGGTCCAAAAAATGGGGACCTGACATATACATGACCTCAAACACTGACTGAGGAATAATCTCAATATATGGACGAGGCGGGCATACCCATGCTCGTATCAAGATACATAAACAGAACTGTGAGGCCCGAAAAGAGGGACTTGTAAGATACATAGATAACCACTGTGTACATCATAAGAGTCTAGAGGGGACACAAGTCTGGGACATACTGCTGGGCTGATAATGTGTGGACTGAAGAACTAGTGCACTGGAACATCAACAGTGCTTCTGACTGGGGTACCAGAGGAACTGATGAGCTGCTGGATCATAATGACTGGGAGCAGAAACTTCGATGGTACACTGAGCTGGAACTGAAATGGGTACTCAAGGAAGCATATAGCTGGATGGCTTCCGAATACAATCACCAACGCAGCCCGGACATCCACGGGAACATATAACTGGGCGTTCCAAAGTGACTCACCAATGTGCTAGAGTCGGGGGAAATCCGGGGTCTTCGCCAAATAATGTAAAGGATGTAACCCTACGTGATTCTCGATGATGTGATCAAGGTGTTGAAGTCGAGCATGTGAGAAACAACCACTCGGAGAGGCAATGATGACTCCTCTCAGAATGATCCGTAGGAACTTACCACAGATGGTGATAAGTCCAAGGCGTAGGGACCTATGGGCCTATCCTCTGGAATAGAGGGGCTGTGGTCGATAGAGGGAGACCTGCAACTATCAAGGAAATGATGTTTCCTTGACAGGAGTGCAAGGTGTAGAACCGAAATGTGATAGTACTGATGGCAGGACTGACCAAACTGTGGGGGGGCAACTGGGAAAGTAGAGTGGGTGGACTCAAACTTCCTTTGTTCAGAGTATGATAATGGGGATGATCTGGCAGCATATGAAACTGACTGAGGGGAAAGGGATCATAGCTGTATTGGATCTGGGAGGGTGACTGGTCTGACGGAGACTCAAGCTGGTATAAAATGGCAGGAGACTGCAGAATACTCTGAACAAAGGCGACCTGATTGGGGGTGCTGCCGAGATGATCGATCATAGTGCCAGGAGGCACGGGAGGAGACTTCTTCATGGGTTAAGGAACTAGAAGAAGTGTGTGTAAAATGATACTGTCGTGTGGATTTATACGAGCCCAGGACAGTTCATGCTCGTGGTTGCTTTCAATTTTAAGGAGTCTGAAAGCGATAAGAAGACTCTGAAATGATGGAATGGTACTGTCGTGTGGATTTAACGAGCCCAAGACAGTTCATGCTCGTGGTTGCTTTCAATTTTAGAGAGTCTGAAAGCAAATAAGAAGACTCCAGGGGGTTGCTTTTTCGTAGATTTAGTCTCCAGGGCCCAAAGAAGCATAAAAGGACGCAATGAAGAACTCTTCTAGCCGGTGTGACTAGAGTATTCCTTTTTCGTAATTAGTCTACCAGGTTCGGAAAAGGGGTAAACTTATACCAGATAGACGCCCTTTCAGGTACTTTAACGAGCATGAAAGGAAGCAATATTGCTCGACGATCTTTTCATTCTTTTAGGAGTCAGAAAAGAGCTTAACGGAAACTCCCTAAGTGCTTTTTTCGTAAAGGACTTGTCCAGCCCGAAAAAGGGATAAAAGTATACCAAACAAAAGGAATGGCCAGGCAAGGAGGAAGTGTTCAATCAAGGATCAGGAATGATGACCAAGAACGAGGGTAGGGGGGAACACTAGTGGGCCTCCTTGCGGGGTGAATGGAATGGTAGAAAAATAACAAAATATTTGCAGTATGACAGGAGTGAATGGCTCATGTAAAAGTGTGGGACAATCCGATGGTGGCCGATGTGGCACGCAAATCGAGGCAGCAAGGTGTCAGGACACAATGTGGAAATTGTACCAGGTGAGAGCGAGAAATGATCTCAAGCATCATCACGAGCTCAGAAAAATGAATCCGGCGATATAAAGGGTGTCAAAAAAGGGTAACGGTCGATGTGGCACGCACACCAAGGCGACGAGGGTGTTTTGGAAAAATACCCAAAAAATCTGGGGGTGAGAGCGAGAAATGATCTCAAGCATCATCACCAACTCGGAAAAAGGAATCCGATGATATAAAATATGTGGAAAACAGAGAACGGCCGATGTGGTACGCAAACCGAGGCGACTAATGGTGTCTAAAAAATAGGAAAAAAATGACGGGGTAAAAATAATGCAACGAGGTGACCATCGTGACGGTCTCGTCGTGCTGATTCTAGTGGTGGAAACGGTTTGAAAAACGGACTCTGTATGGGGTCAGAAAGGCCGTAACAAGAAAAAGTCAACTGACTATAAATAGTGGTGGGTCCAATCCTGACATGTGTCATTTGTACTATTTGACTTTGACTTGTGATTAGAGTGGACCAGAGCTTAGGTGGCATTTCTGGACGATCCGACCGACCGATTTCAGATCTGGGAGATACAGGTATTCCGTCAAACTCATACCTGCATGTTTTTTAGGGTCGGGGGTTGGGTAGTGGGTCCCAGGGTTTATTTGTACGGTCCACGCGGGGTGGACCGCGGGTTAGTTGGTCGAAACCGTGGTTGGCGACCGCGAGTTTCAAGGTGAACCACGTGGTTGGCGACCGCGTGTTTCCTGGATGGATACGCGGTCTAGTACCGCGAGTTCCAAGGAGGAACACGCGGTGCCAAGCCGCGAGGTGAGGGCTGACAGGCGCGGTTAAGCACCGCAACTATAGGCCTGACAGCCGCGGTCGGAAACCATGGCAGGAAGCCCGAAAGCCGCGGTTTTGGGCCGAGCTATTAGGGTATTCCGGGAGAGGGAAAAGGACTTATTTAATTGACATGAGTCTGATGAGTTGCCTTTGTGTGATTGACAGGATGCCGCAGGTGCTCTGGAGAGAGCGGGAGATCCCTGATGAGATCGTGGCTGTGATCCAGGGGGAGCGCCATGTGCGATCTATGTTGGGACTGTGCGGACTACTGAAGTTCGTACATATACCCATGATACGGTCAGCAGCATTGCTGCTGAACCGGCTGATCAGCTTCTGGGAGCCGGACATACAGCTTTCCGGGTACAGGGTGAGAGGGTGGACCTCACCCTGACCGATGTATATTTTCTGACAGGGTTGCCCTGTCTAGGCAGGGTAGCAGACACACAGCCGCGGGTTGCCGCGGACGTCGACATGGAGGACATGTTGGAGAGATATTGTGGTCCTAAGGCGAGGGTGCATTGGAATGCACTCCTAGTGAGGGATCTATAGGAGCCAGCAGTGCAGGCCATGGCAGCATGTGTGGTTCGGGTATTGGGGTCCCAGTCACCTGAGAAGGTGTCTGGGGGCCAGATGCAGATGATAGAGCGCATACTGGATGGGGTGTACTACGCGTGGGGCCAGATGTTCCTGACCTACGTTCAGCGACAGCTGACGGAAGCGAAGGAAGTTGGCAAGGGCTTTTGTTTTGGTTCCTTCTTGTGTGCCTTCTTTATGGAGAGGGTACCCACACTGCGGCCACGGGTGCCGATCAGGGCAGGAGGTATGAGGGAGCCGTGGATGGTGCGGTGGGGCGAGATGATGCGCCGCCGTGGTGGTGGCGACGTGGGAAGGTATTTTACGCAGGAGTTGTACCTGCAGTGGCTCCAGATACCGTTGACACTGGACAACTTCCCGTATCGGGACATGGACTTCACGGGAGATCCGGAGGCGCCACGAGCACCAGGATAGGCATGGGGTCCCGACGGTATGTATGTGTTTGCTTGCATATCATGGATGTCAATTTTTTTATATATATGATAGTAGATTGATATATTGTGACTGACATATGGGTGATCTTGCAGATGTGGGCCCGAGGCCGCCTCCAGGACATGTGGCATGGAGGGGTATTGTGGCCATTCCAGCTCTACCTGGGCGAGGGGAGGTCCGTTGCCGCGATGCGGAGGGGACACTGGAGTCGATCCGGGCACTACTAGACTGGTTGTTGATAGGGGTGACCGACGAGGGATGGCGGGATGTCGATCCAGACGTGGTTCAGGATTGCATGAGGGCACCCCGAGAGTTCAGATCCATAGCGATCCAGGTGGCGATCTTGGTGGACCGGGTACGGGCACAGGAGCCCGGAGGGGATGAGGACTTGCCGGAGGAGGAGCGAGGGGAGGACTCAGAGGCAGCCGATGCAGGCAGTGATGCAGGATACGACTCTCATTAGGGAGTACAGGGGATTTCCCCTAAGTTTTGTAGCTACGGCATGTGTGTTGATGAGGGTTTCGGCATGTATATCCATTTTTTGTATAGCTGAGTACAGGGGTACTCAGGACATGTATAGCACTGAACATGTATATTTTTTGATATATATATATATGCACGTGGATGCATCTTTTTGTATGAGGTTGTTTTATTTGTACGCACGTGGATGCGCTTTATGATTTGTGATATGTTTTACATTGCACGTGGATGCAAGTAGGCTAGGATGTTGGGCACGTGGATGCCCCTTGTGTATTTTATGTGATGCGACATGATGTATGTATGATTAGGCACGTGGATGCCCCTATGGATATGCATGTGGTTTTATGTACATGGATGCAAATGTTGATGCGATGCAATCTTTTTGGGTTTTTATATATTTTTATGAGATGTTATGGGATGATGATGCATGGTGTTACATGGTGTGATTGATATGCCAATCTAGGATGTTGTTTGCCATTTGGTCTGCGACACTATTTTGGGCTCTTGGGACATGTGTGAATGTTATGGATTCAAACTGTCGACTGAGTTGTTTTGCGCGCAGGAATTTTCTAAAAAGGCAGGGATCACGCACCTGGTAGCAGTTGTTGAGCTGGGAGACAAGTAGCTGGGAGTCGAGGAACACATGAAGGTGACATATTCCCATATGGAGGGCGGAAATCAAGAGACCGGTCACAGCATCATACTCTGCCTGGTTATTGGTAGCAGCGCCTATACAGGTTCCGTCAAGGTGAATCATCTCGTTGGAAGGGGAGTACAAGACCCATGCTGCAGAAGCCAGGTTGGGAGACCAGCGGCTTGCGCCGTCAGCAAAGCCAGTGTAACAAGGTGGAAGATGGTCCATCTGTGGTCATGCAAAAATGATGAATGTAAGATGATGGTAAAAAAGGTGAAAAACAAAAAAGAGAGCAAACTGTACAACGTGGACCAATGAGGCCATGATTTCATTTATGGGTAGAAACACTTAAGATACAACCCATTACGGGGGTGGTGCAAAGGATGGCCTTCAGAGTCGGCTAAGATGTATGCCCCCTTGCCGAGGCAGGTCTGCACGATGTAAGGGCCTTGCCACAGGGATTCAAACTTCCCTTTACCGGTTTTGTCATGGGCTTGGTCATAGGAGAGGACGAGGTCCCCTTCGTGGAAAGTTCGAGGGTGTACATGTTTGTCGTAACCAGCTTTGGAGCGGTTCTTGGCAGCTTCAATGGTCTGGAGAGCGGCACGACGGTTTTCATCGGCTTGTTCGAGGGATAGCAGATGTTGCTCGAGTGGGGAGGTAAAGATATCACGGAACTCTTGGAAGAGTTGTGTGTAGTCCTCAATCTCCTGCTCGCTGTAGGAGGCTCCTAGAGTGATGAGTTCAGGGGTCTCAATCTTAGCTTTAAGAGCTGGGAACGTTGAGGGATGTATGGGACGTTGTTTCTGATGGACAGGGGGTACATCAGGCCATGTGTCAATGTGGTGCTCGATAATGGCGGGTTCAAGACCGGGCATTTCGGTATAGGACCAGGCAAAGGCATCACCGAATTCTCTGAAAAGGTTTATGTAGTCCTCAATCTCTTGTTTACTGCAGAATGCTCCTAAAGTGATGAGTTCAAGGGCACGTCCTGGGGCAGCGATATCAACTTGGATGACGGGTGAGATGTTGGCCATGTTACCCTCCTCGAAGGCATCAGGAGCAGGAATAGGGTCCTTGAACCAGTCGACCTTCGTGGGAAGGAAGTCTTTGGATTCAACCGCAAATTGGGTAGCGGTGCTAGAGGAAGATGCTTCTGGGATGAAGTAGGAACGATGATGCATATCATCCCAGGGATAATCCGGGGCAGTAAGGGCCTCAAGAATCTCCTCATCAGTACAGAAAGTTTGCGTCATCAAATCGGTTGACGAAGGAGTAGTGGTGGAAGAGATCATATAAATGGTGTTGACCTCCCCGGAGGGGGGGGAGACCGGGGGGTGAATCTCCTCAATAGTGGTTGGGGCCGTCTCAAGATCCAGATTGCGCATCTCATAGAGAGCCGCTCTATAATCGGGGAGATCGGGACAATGATGTGAGTAATGCCCGTAAACACCACATATGGCACAGGGGTGATTGGTACGCAGGGATTTGACTTTAGGCTTAGGAGTGGGATTTAGTTCGACAGTTGGGATGTTGGGGTCATCGTCGAGCATCTGCATGTGCTTCTGTAAGGCTGGTAACTGTGGACACTGATGAGTGGCATGGCCTAACTCATCGCACAGCGAGCATTTGGGAGGAGCGCGAAATACTGGGGGTTTTTTTACTGTCTTGGGAGGTGGTACAGCAGTGTAAGGTTGTGGACCTCTGCCCCCAGTGGGTTTGGGAGTAGGAGGGGGAGTCGTGGAGGACGAAGGGGTAGAGACACCGGGAGGTGGCTGAGTGGTAGTAGCCATGGTTTACACCGGTTGGAGGACGACATCTGGTGTCGGTGGGCGAACGGGAGGCGAAAGGTACCATACGGGTAATCCCAAAGTTAGCCCAGGGAGGCTAAGGGTAGCCATAACCGGGGTGCTTACTACTCCCGAAGGAGGGACTAGGAAGGGGATTGTGTGGATAGGTGTAACACCAATGTGGCTAGGTACCAGTGGTGGTTTAGGCAACAAGGGTGGCTGATTGGTAGTTGGTTGTTTATCGTGGGAGAGGGTACATAGGTCATACACTTCGGGCGTAGATGACGGGGGAGGAATGGATTGGAAAGTGGATGTCATCGGCGGGTCTGAGTAAACTCCAGGTCCCAAAGAGGAAACAAATGAGGTAGCAGCACTACTGACCGATTGTTCCACCATGGGGAGAACATTTTCGGGTGCAGCGGGAGCATTTGGATCATAGTAGGTGAGCTGGTCAACCTTGACCACGTGTCCCTCATGGGGGAACATCATGGTGCGAAAAACGGAAGAGGCAACCGCCCGCATGGCATACATGTAACTGCGGCCAAGTAAAAGTTTTTAATGCAATTGGGCATTGATTACCTCGATGTCAATAAGGACGGTTTTACCACCTAACTAGATGAGGACATTGGGTAGGAGGCCTTGGGGCTGAGCCGAACGGCCGTCGTAGGCGCGTAATGCAGTGGTGGACTGCTGGAGGGTAGGGGATCCCAACTTCTGCCATACGAATGTAGACATAACGCATGTGGAGGCACCCTCATCGATGATGCATCGATGGATGACAAGATTCCGAACGGAAACAAAAACTTGGAATGCTAAGGTGGAAGGCAGGCGTGGTTCGGACTGGTCCAAATCAAATGCCATCAAATTCGAATCATTTGGGTCAATAGCCCCAATGGCTGAGAGTAAAGTCTTGCGCTGGGAAGGGAAGTTCTTCAAGACTTCTAACGCAGACATGGCTGCGGGAGATTGGGCTAGGTCATCTACTATGTTGTAGTTTGACGCAGCACGCGCATTAGGGTTATTGTTGATACGGCGAAGTGGGAAACGAGGGGCTTTGGGAGCGCCATCTAGTGGAGGTGGAGGTAAACGTAACGCTTGATCGGTTTATCAGTGGGAAGTGTTTCAGTGGTGGAGCCATATTGGTTCCGACGGGTCTGAAGGTTGACGTCAGCAGATGACATCATCAATAGGTGGTGGGTCCCTGAGTCAAACATGGGTTGATCAGGAGCGGCGTATGTGATCTGTTGTTGTTGGGGTTGTGTGTTGGCTTGAGGAGTAGCCAACGGCTGACTATTCACGACGCCTTGGGTTGGTAAGGGGTTTTGCAGCACCAAAGGTGGCTGCTGAGGTTGTGGGGGGTTGGGCTGCATTGGAGGAGCTGCATGTCCTTGGCGATGGGCCTCATCAACCCAAAGTTTCCAAGCTCGCTCCAAGTGTGGGAAAGCATGGGTGTAGTGGCCATAGACCCCGCAGATAGAACAAGGATGGTTCATTCGCAAATTAGGGTTTTTAGCCTGCTTGGGCGGGCGATCAGGGTTTTGGTTAGCGGGGGCCGCGTTGTTATTGTCGGGGGGATTCACCGGTTGACCAGCTTGGTCAGCAGGTTGGTTGTTCCCACGATTACGGCCCTTGCCACGGTTTTGTTGGCCCTGGTTACATTGGTTGTTCTGGTTTTGCTGCGGATTGTGTTGGGCGTAGACTTGCCCTTGGGCAGCAGGTGGATTCTGAGGTTGCACAGGTGCGGGAGCAGGCTGCGGGGGATGATATGCAGGTGGAGGCTGAGCAGGCGCAGCGACTTGAGGAGGTTGCTGATATGGCTGCGGAGCAGGTTGTGGGTTTGCCGCAGGGGCTGCCTGTGGCGGATAATAAGCGGGTTGGGCTTGTGAAGGCGCAGGAGCTGGGGCAGCCTGCTGATGATAGTAGGGCTGAGGTGCGACTGGGGAGGCATAAGCGGGAGTTGCATGATCGAAGCACTGAGGAGGACATGAGGGTCCATGGTGATGGTGATGTGTCATGGGAGCATACAAGTTGGTTTCTCTAGACTGTGAGGTAGCCCATGAAAGGTCGAGGCCAGGGGTAGGACGTGCAATCGAAAATGGTTGGGGATGCGAAGAAACACGGCCAATGATACCGTCTGTAGCGTGGGATGCCCCCGGCGCATCGTGCTGGGAGGACTCACCGCGAGGGGCGTCAGGTATAATGGTATAAAGGTAACCCGACTGGGCATAAATGAGGTTGAACTGTTGGGCCTTAAAGATGGCCTCTTCTTCAGAATGGGTTCTTTCTGATGCCACATCCTTAGCAATAACAGGGAGAAGGGATTTGAGGAACCAATCTAGGAAGATACGGTCGTCTAGTTTGATCTTGCATAAGCTACGGCGTCGACGCCACTCATGGATGTGGTCCGTGATATGGGTAGCTGTGTTTTGTCTACAAGATAGGAGGATCTCAACGCTCGCGTCATAGCGGACAGGCAACTGGAAGAACTGCAGGAAGGTCGAGGCAAGGGAAGCAAAGGTGGCATGGGTCCCATGGGGTTGCTCGATATACCACTTGGCTGCAGAGCCAGTGAAGGTGCGCTGTAAGAGACGGAGGTGAACAGAGTCGTCCACTATGGAGTTAGAGGAACACCAAAGGTGGAAAGACATGATATGGTTTTGTGGGTCCTCACCAGCCTTGCCCTCGAACTTAGGGATGTCAGAGGGGAGCTTGGTAGGCATATGAGGCCATGTAGGGTCATGTCGAATAGGATCGTTGGTCAATCTGTCCAGGTCAGGTAGATTGAGGCTAGCCATGAATGGCAAACTGGAAGAAGGATGTGACACAGTAGTGGGTTGGACCAAGTTGGGGCCAATGCCCCCGAGTGGGGGGACAGGATTTGGGATGGTGCCCCCCAGTGGGGGAACGGAGGGAGTATAGGAGGGGCCTGCACCACCATGGGTAGTGTCAGCCACTGATGTAGTGGGGATAGGAATTCCCGCTACGGGAATAGGTACCGTGAGGGGAACGGTAGATGGGGGCCCCATGGAGGGCATACCCAAAACAAGAGTAGAAACTGGTGTAGTGGTGGATGTACCACCAATGGTCCCTATAAAAAAAGGAGTGAAAGTAGTGCTAGCCATGGGGCTAGTAGGGGCAGTGTAAATAGGGTTCTCAGACTCTTCGTCAGAATCGGAGGTAAAGTAAGGAGCGTCAATATCTGGTGATGGAGACCTACGTCGCTGACGAGTGGAGTCAAGGGACAAGGCCCTAGATCTGTGATGAGTGGTATCAACGGATGATGATCGGAATCTATGACGGGTGGTGTCAAGAGAACCGTGCTGTGGGGGATCGCCCCTGAGGCACCGAGAATGTCTCGGGGACTCAATGGTGACAGATGGTGTCAAATCTATGTGGGTTGAGGTGAGTAGAAAAACAGCTCAAAAAAGCCTAATGCAACCGAGTGTGCAGAAGGAGAGCTAAAAAACAAGGCACTCAGGCCAACAACCAACTCAAAACACCCACTGCAACAGCTGTGCTACAATAGGTGGAGTATCAACAAAGATGTTCAGAATACCAACAAGCAGCAGGTTTCCTGAAAATAAAAAATGGTGGACTCTCTAGACCAAAGGGAGGTAAAGGAGCATGCAAACACCTAACTAAAAGTATTCTGACTCAACTAGACATATACTCTGCAAGGTGATGAAATCCAAGTCAGACAATATGAATAGGAAAGCCAAGTGGCTATGATATCCCCCTACCGGGAGGGACACCGGGTAGTCAATCCTAGAAGAATGGCAACTAAGATACCCCGTTCATGACACGTCCAGAAAGGTGAATCTGCCATTTAGTCCGTTTACCGCAATACCCCTATACAGGGATATCCCACGAACCGCGAAAGGTAGCCCTTCGGTTACTGAATGGAGTGCGGTATTCCACTCAGGCCTCCGGAACCAGTCTCCCGACTTCAACCCTCCTAAGGGAGAGGCCCTCTGATAAACTGGTCGTGACCGTGCCAAAAAGTACTAGGGGATTTTGGTTCCCTATTTGGACAACAACTATGTCTCAAGTGTAAGTAACCAAGGGGTGTTATTGGAAGCCTATCCCCCCGATCCTACCTAACTACAAAGATTCTTTTGTGTTCCCCAAGTGGGGTTAGAATATTGGTTGAGTTAGGTACTTTTTAAGGCTCACTTGAATTATGTGACAGAGTGTGTGCTCGTGAGGTGATGAACCCAAAATAGAAGTGCCACAAGGGGGGCAACTTCTAACTATCAATAATTACTGAAATTGAAACTTTAACTTGCAAAATTTTTTGAATTAAAAATATTGAAATTTTAAAAAGATTCTGTAAAGGGAACAGAAAGTAAGTTGCAGAAAGGCTGTAAGGAAGTGAGGCTGCAGGTAGGACAGAGGACTGTTCAGATGCAAAAAATATTGCAGCAAAAAGGGGCTGGGCTCAAAACAGGAAAAATGCAAAAATCAGACCGTGGGTCTGTGGCGAATCAGAACAGGCAGACCGCGGGTTTGAGGGAAACAGACGCGGTCAGGTCGCGGTTTTCGGGCCAACAGAAGCAGTCGAGACGCAGGGAAAAGGGAAAAAGACGCAGTCGGGTCGCGAAAAAAAGGCTAACAGACGCAGTTGGGACGTAGGAAAGGGGCTGAAAGCCGCATTCTGGACGCGGGAAAATGGCCGATAGGCGCAGTCAGATCGCAGCAAATAGGCTGATTAGCCGCGGTCGGATCGCAGGTAACAGACTTGAATCCGCCGGCAGGGCGTCGGAAACAGTCTGAGAGCCGTGGTCGGGTCGCAGGTAAAGGCCTGAAAGACGCGGTTGGGACGTGACTGCAGAGGGAAAAGACGCGATGTACGGCGGCCGAAAGGGACGGCCGAAAGGAAATTTTTTTTAAACGAAAACCAGAAATTCAAAATCTAGGGGAGTTGCCAAAACTGTAGCTAGGGTTTTATCCCTAGCTTGTGCAAATGAGCACCTACTAAGGAGAATGGACTCCTTAGTAGCAGTTCAGTAAATGGAAATAATTAATCTAAAACAGAAATAGAAACTAATCTAAAACACATACATGAAACATAAAGAACAATTTGTAAACAAGGGTTTTGTATTGATATTACCTTCAATGTGAAGGTTGATGAATCTCCTTGCAATGTCCAAGAGGGTTGCTCCAAGCTCCAATGTGCTCCTTCTCTTTCTCCAATGGTGGGGATGGGCCAAAAGAGGCTCTCAAGGTGAAAGTAGTTCAATGGTGAACTAGGGTTTCAAGAGAGATTTTGGCAGAGTAAGGGTATACTTGATTGTGGATTTCAAATAAGGGATCTCCATCACCTATTTATAGTTTTTTGGTGGTGGAGTGTTGACCCATGTTTTTAGGAAACACATGGTTTAGGGTAGCTGTATAGGGTTTTTTCCTCCTTTTCCTCATTATTTTATATTTTTTATTCCCTTTTTAAGGGGTTTTTGCTATTTTAGAGGAATTTTGGATATTTTTGGAGGAAAAGGGGGGTTTTTAGCCTTTTTGAGGCTATTTTGATGGTTTTGTGGCCTTTTGGAGGCATTTTAGGCCTTTTGGAGGCTTTTTAATGGGATTTTTTGGGAAATATGGTAGGAAAATGGACAAATGAGCCATGTAATGTGGTAGATGAGGTAGTGAACACTTTTTGGGTGTTAAAAAATGCTTCAGTCTTTTAAGACTATCTTCAATCATTTCCAGCTTCCCCTTGCAAGTAGACTTGTTGAATAGCTGAGAGTGATTCCTCCTTATAGACATGTTGATGGTACCTTGGTAAGATCATGAGATACTGATCACATCACTTTACTACATCTAGGGGCTGCCATTTCAAATTTCTCATAAATACTCCCCCTTTCATACTAAGATTTATGCTTCAACATATTCGGCACCAACCTTCAAATTTGCTTTTTCCAATCTTCAATCTTTCACTAACAACTTCCACTGACTTATAACTTCAAATGATGCATCAGAATCAGATTGGTCAAAGTCTTCATGTAGCTTCAAATATCTTCACAAGGTTTGACCAAGATGTTGCTTTTACTTGCTTCAACTCCCCTGAGCTCATACTGTTGCAACAAATCACCTTTCTGTCTATAAACAAATCAGACATATCATCATTCCTTATCATTGCATTTTTATAAGTATAGACACTCCATTGATTCATGACTGTAATAAACCCAAAATAAAGTGCTTCAAAATAGACATTCCAAGGTGTTGTCCACCAATGGTGTAGAATCTGCTTCTTCAAGTCTCGCCCCTGAAAGGGAGGGAGTATTTGAAGGATTGCAATCAACCATCTTGAACTTCTTTAGCAGGTCAGAGTCATATTTGGACTGAGATACCTTAGTTCCATTCTCAGTTTGAGAAATCTCAAGCCCCAAAAATTTATTAAGAATTCCCAAGTCAGTCATGGAAAAAGCTTGATGCAAAGCAGTCTTTAATGAAGCTATTTGATCAGTAGAGCTACCTGTTATTAGTATATAATCAACATATAGCACAGTAATCAATATTGAACCATCAATCAGCTTCATGTAAACATTTGTATCACATTTTCATCTAGCAAAATATTGTGACAAGAGAAAGTTGTCCATTTTGGCATACCAAGCCCTGGGGGCTAGCTTAATCCCATATAAGGACTTATTCAACCTACACACATAGTTAGGATTGGATGTAAATCCTTTTGGTTTCTGCATATATATCTCCTCCTCAATATCCCCATGGAGGAATGCACTTTTGACATCCATATGATGAAAATCCCAACGCTTGGATGCAGAAATTGCCAGAACTAGTCTTATCAAATCCTTATGTGCCACTGGTGAAGAATTATCATTATAGTCAAGGCCATGGACTTGGCAGAAGAAATTTTCCACCAGCCTAGCCTTATATTTCACTGTTGCACCATCAACTGTAAATTTGGTTTTGAAGATCCACTTACAACTTACCAATTTTCTTCCTGGGGGGAGCTTGACTAGCTCCCATGTCTCGTTCTCTTGCAGTGAATGAAACTCCTCATCCATAGAATACTTCCATATGGGTCATGTGAGGCTTCCTCATATGTCTGAGGATCAGAATCCACCATCAAAAAACATCTATCAGATAGATAAGGATCATTCACCTTGAGAGCATTCTTAAATTGTGATCTAGTCCTCCTAGTATCCTGAGGATTTCCCCCTAGTTCACCAACTACCTTAAGAGTCTTAGCAGCCCACTTACGCCTTTTTTTTTAATTAGAATTTGTAATAAAATGGTCTTCATCATCGGAAATATCATAATCATAAAATTGAAAAGGAGCATTACTTACATTCTCAAGTGGTGGTGTGGAGGGTTCTCCAATTTCAACACTTTGCGAGGGCTCTTCTTCAAAATGAACACTCCTCTCAATGAAGGAATTTTTAGAGGGAATGCTCAACATCTTTTATCCCTTGGAATATTCTAAATATCCAAAGGATATAAGGTTGTATTTGGGGCTACATGGCCCTCCTCTTCTCAAGTGGAATTCTATCCCAAGCCTTGGAACCAAAAATCTTGAAATGAGAAACATCAGGTTTGTGCCCAGTCCAAGATTCAAAAAGAGTGATTCCTTTTAATTATTTGTGAGGCACTCTATTTTGGATTTATGATGCATAATTTATTTCCTCACCCCAAGTCTTGGAGATAAATACTTGGCCTCAAGCATGCATGTGGCCATCTCCTTCAGAGATATGTTCTTCCTCTCATCAACACCATTTTGCTGAGGTGTGTAGGGAACAGTGTGTTGCATCTGTATGCCATAAGAGGCACAAAATTGCTGAAACTCAGATTTAATGTATTCCCCACCATTATCATATCTAAGGATCTTGATATGTCTACCAGACTAGTTCTCAACTGAGGCTTTGAAAATCTTGAACAAATTGAACATTTTTGACTTTAACTTGAGGAAATAGATCCAACAATATCTGGAAAAGTCATCTATGAAGGTTAGGATTTATTTGGCATGGTTCAAAGACTCATGGGGGAATGGGCCTGATATGTCATTGTGAATAAGATCCATGGGTGCTGAGGTTCGCTCAGTTTTGGATCTTTCAAACTTATGCTCTGGGTGCTTTCCTAGGATGCAGCTTTGACGAACACCTTGAGAAAACTTAATATTGGGAAGCCCTATGACCATTTATTTCTCATGGAGTTGGGAAAGATATTTGTAGATTAGGTGACGAAATATTTCATGCCATAATTTAATTGACTCATTGGAATGGGTAAGTATAGCAGAAGGTGATGGGAAAGGTACAAAATGAGAGAATCTATAGATTTTTTTATCTATGGTCAGCATAACCTAAGCAAACAATTCATCCTGTTGACACTTCACAGATTTCAACATCATTAGGTGGGAAGATCACCCTTTTGGGAGATCCTATGTGAGTCATCTAGTATACTAACAAGAGGTTTGCAGCAAGTCCTAGAACATACAACACATTAGTGAATGAACCAAAATCTAGATCAATACTGCCTTTACCTTTGCTTGAAGTTTCAGAATCATCACCCAACACAGTGGTCGGACCACTAGAAGAATCAAGAGAGGAAAATATCTCCCTTGTAGATACCATGTGCCTTGAAGCTCCAGAATCTATGATGAAATAGGTAGGCCTTGATGTGCTTGCAGTCAGAGAATGCACTCGCTCCTTCTCTTCAGAATTTTGTCCTCCATCCTTCCTTCTTGCCATCTCAGGAAGCGGAATATTTATTTTCCCTACGATTTGAGCCATTTGATCAATGGTCTTCTTCATGCAGGAGCTCTCAGGATGAAATACCCTATTGCAATAGGTGCAATTTTCCTTCTCTTGCTTCTTGTTTGGATTCCTCTTGAAGTTGGAGGAGTCTTCATGAACTTTATGTTTGTCTTTCTTCTGATCTATGAGTTTCTTGAAATTGCCCTTCTTCTTTCCTTTCAAACTCTTTGAATCTCCAGCAGCTAAGCAATGATATTTGGATGGATTTTTTATTGCTCCCATAAAGACCAACTTGTATTGTTCTTGTGTAAGAGATTCCATGAATTCTGAGACAGTAGGACTCTTCCAGTTTCTAACTTCCTTCCTGGTAGCATGGAAGGTCGAAACATAGACTGAATAATCTGGGCCAAGATTGGAGAGAATGGCCAAGATCAATTGCTCATATTTTTTATCAATTCCACATTGCTTCAATTGAAGAACAAGTGACTTGAAATTTGAGAAAAAGTCTTGAAGGTTCTCGAAATTTTGTGGACTCAGTGAAACTAGTTCATTATCCAGTTGGTGGCCTCTCAATTCATCTGTCTTGCCAAACAAGTCTCGGAGCTTCAACCAGACTTCATTTGGAGTGGTAATACCATCTAGATGGAATAGGATATCCTTGGATGTGCTGATGCACAAGATACCATAGGATTCATCTCTTCTGTTGTGCCACTTGGACTTCTCAATTGCTGAGGTAGGCTCAGTTTTAGTTGCCATAGTCACCTTGTAGAGGCATTTGATCCTCAACATGATCTCCATCTGTGCTTTCCAGTAAAAATAATTGAATGGAGTGAGGATTATCTAATGTGACTGATACATGGAATCTCTGAAATAGCTTTTGGAGTGGTTTGGTTGCACCCCTAGATGCTCAGTTGCATCCTCTGGGTGAATGAATGCGCCCTGTAGGTGTCTGAATGCACCCTTCTTGAGACTGGTTGGATCCTGCAAGACAATAAAGGAGAAAAGAATAGATTTATAGCTTTGATACCATGTGAAATTTAGTTCACACCAAGATCTGATCAATAAATTTCATACTCTCACAAGTTATCTCACACAACTAGTCAAGAACATTGAAAAATTGTCAAGTATGATGCAAACAAAATTAATCTATTGAATAATAATACATCAGCCAACCTTGGGAAAATAATAGGCTGCAAATATATAACATTACATCAGATATTCAAAATCAAAAGGTTTCCATTCGAATCCTCACAAAATCAGGCTTACTAAAAATATGCAAAACCCCCCTAGGTGGAAAGTGTGCTTTCCAAGTCACCTCTAAGGCTCACGAATTTCTGAATTAGTGATAATATGGTGATGTATGATGGAAAATCATGCTAAATTCAGAATTTGGAAGGAAGAAACATCATGGAGGATGAGTTGGCCAAAAAACTGCTAAGACTAGTCAACTAGCTTTCACCTTTCACCAAAAAGTGGTAAAAATCAGTAAAAAGCAGTAAGGTGCCTTTCTATTCCAGGATTGGATAAAATCAGCTAGAATCCAAGGAAATCTTATCCAAAATCTTCATAAATGCACCCAAGTGAGTATAGGATGCTTGTGGTCCACACAATGTGTACTTTAGCCAACTACATAATCTAACACCTAAGAATTAATAAAAAATTATCAATAATGCTATCCTAAGGTATTAAATGACATGGATGGGTTTAAATATTCCAACATAATAGTTTTTAACATAAGAAAATTTTCATGTATTTCGCTTCGACCCCCATATGTTAATTAATAAATTATGTATGAGCCGATTTACACATCTCATTTACAATAAAAACAAGGTTGTATACAACACTCATAATTTAGACATTCAAGTGATGAAAAGAAAGAGCACATGCTATTTATTAGAGCTTATGGGATTAGGAGAAATATAACACATCTTTCTCACAATTTGGGATTTGAGTGATGATGAGAAATATCACATGCCATTTCTCACATATTAGGCATTTTATTGATGAGGAGAAATTCCCCCCACCCTTTTTCACAATTTAGGGTGTCAAGTGATCAGGAAAAAGAACACATACCCTTTTTACAATTTAGCCATTCGTGTGACAAGGAGAAAAATCATTGTCCTTTTCTTCCATTTAGAGGCATTCGAGTGATAAAGAGAAAGAGCACAAACCCTTTCTCATAATTTTAAGTATTAGAAACCAATATCTCATGTATTGGAAATCGATAATTGAAGTATTAAAAACCAATATCTCATTATTGGAAACTAATATTCATAATAATTTTATGATGCCTTGGATTGAAACTAGTCTATGAAATGCGGGTTAACTAGTCATGAGAAGGAATCTATCATAAATAGTAAATTGATGGACGCGACTTTTGAAAATGAATCACAAGAAGAACAAAGTGATAGCAACAACAATGAATTTGAATTTGAAGAAAACATTTGTGAATAATTTCAAGAAGTAAAAAATGATATTTCTAAGGTGATCGTAAAACCTTGGAAAGATTTAGAATTTAATAGAAATTGATGTCTTAGGATATGAAAAAGACAAGCTTGCATATTCCAAATTACACCAAACCAATTCAATTTATGACTGTGGGATTTCTTAATGAAAATGTGAAGAGTCCAAAATTTCATGAAGAATTTATTCATACAGTTGATGGTAAACACGTGGAGGAAATTCATATTGAATGCCATCATTTTCATAGATTTCGACATTTGATGATAGAATGCTTTGATCTATAGCCTTGTCTTTATTATGGAAAGACAAAACATCACTTATATAAATAATGAAAGAACAAGAAGGTTCATAAAAGAACAATGCATTATGGTTGGATAAGTTCCTGATGTTGGAATCAACAAGTCAAGAAGTTTGCTAAGTCTTATTGTCTAGTTCAAACATGGGAAAAGATATGTTTGAATGGTGAAATTAAAAAAACTAAAGAAGATTCAATCAATTATTTCAAATGATAATTTTGGTCATGACTATGGTCGATTCTAAATTGATAATCCCTTGTACCTCAAGGGGGGTACATTGAACAAACAAGATCAAGTGAAAAGGTATCATTTTATGTTGATGCTCAATTTGATATGGGAAAGAATATTGAAAAACACCCTTGGAGAGATGGTCAAGGGGAATATGGGGATGGAAACAAAAGTGATGCTTTAAACCCTAGGATGAATGGATTCACCAGGCTAGTTGATTTAACTAAATGAATTAATGAATTGAAGCATAATGAATTTGATTTTATTGCATGTGCTAGCAACTTTAGAATTGACAGCGTTAGTCTATAAAAATATGTACAAAATAAACAAAGCGAATAATCAAATAATTTCAAAAGAAAATGATTTGGCTAATGAAATAAAACTAAACACAAAGTTCTAAAATATTTACAAAAATAAAATATACAACATTACAATTTTTTGTAAATTAAACATAATGTGTTAGTAAATGGAAGCAGAATATTTCTGATGTATATGTTAAATTAATTAGCTTCTCCAAGAATATGTCAGTTAAACTCAAAATCATATTTTCAGAATGTAAAATTTTTTTTAAGCGTTGTGCATGAAAATAAATTACTTTGTGAGCTAACAACTTTGAGTTTTGAACGTTTTGTGAAAATGGAATTTTTTAAATTTGATGATTTTCTATAGGGCGGAAAACTGAGTACAGTAGCTAGTTTAATTTTTGAAAAAAATACATTAGAAAGGTAAATGCCTAAAGATGAAAATTCATCATTTATGTACAAGTTAAAAATGAAATAATATATATGTAGTCCCAATTATTTACAGATTGTAGAGAAACATGAAATACAAAAAATTTAAAAGAAAATGAAGTTGGATAATAATAGAACTAGAGAAAGAATGTGGGTATGCCCAAATAATTTCTATTAAAAGTCATAATTTAAATAGTTGTTAAAGTACAACAAGCCACAATCATTTGTTACCCCTGGGAACCAGAGGTTTCTGAGACCATATGCCTCTCTCAACATTTTGGATTCAGCTAAGTGAAACCTAGATGATGGGAGTACTCCCTGCTCAAATTGTCATGAAGGTAATATGCACATATGAAGAAATCAATATTTAAAATATGAAGGAAATTTCTAAAATCATGTAGGAAAATAGAACATATCTTTGGCATTGAAAACACTTTGTCTTCACCCTAATGGATGGACCTAGACATAGTATTACATACCATTGACACATTTTCAAGTTCTTGGATAACTTATTATGAAAGAAAAAAAATGTCAAGAAACCTAGCGATACTTACATCTTACCTCTAATGTGATTCCTCTAAGTGCTCACTTTCATCTTGCATTTAAAGTGATCTACCATGTAGCCAAAGCGTTCAGGATACTTGGGGTTTAGGCGCTTGGTGTTTCATATGTTGTTGGACACCTGAAGAAGGATATTAGTATGAAACTCAATATTCATCCGCAGATGCAATAATTCTCCAAGCATGATGTTTCATATTTTTGGTGAAAGGATGTTACATGACAACATAGAATATTTGTGTACCCATTATGATTTGCATAAACCAAACTGATTAATGGTTTCTTACTTTTTTTAGGGTATTAATTGATTACCACTAGGATGGAAAGTTATTGACTGCTTCATGGATTGTTTTTGGGCATGAAATATCAATTGACAGATACCATGACCATGCCATACAATAATATAAACACCAAAAACTGCATACAATGGATTATTTGTAGCACATGAAATACACTCCTCAATCTGCTTCAACGACTCTATTCTTATTACAATTGAAATGGTTCATAATCTTCTCCCACTAATATCTATTGAGATGAGAATGCACTTGAGGATCCAATGATGCAACAAGTTTATTGAATGGATCAATTTTACCAATAAATTTCACCTAGAAATCACTACTCACCCTATGTGATGCGCTAATAATGCCATTGGTTTTGCTCATGATTTATTTCTCAACCACTTCATCCACATTAAACCTCGGCTCAAGACTGAATGAGGAAGGAATGAAAAATTCTTGGCAAGCAACTCTATATATAAATGAATCTTGTAGGGTTCCTTCTAGGTGTTTCTCTTGGTAAACTAAATCTGAAATGCATTGCTCAAATCCATATCAGTGATGGAAGTCATGCTTTATGATTCAAATTCCAATCATTCAAAGTCCAATCATCATTTGGGAATTCAAACATGGTAATTGGTATCCTCAACAAACTATCTACATCAAATCAACTATTCATTGGATGTTATTCAACACCTAATTTTGTCTAGTTTTAGAGAGTGATCAATGATCCTATAGAAAAATGGTGATCCTCTTTGTTCACCAAAATTAGGAAAAGATGCCAATTTGTTCAAGCAAAATTGGTGAAGGTTCATACATGGCAGCGGCTCACTTCCAAAATTTCAGTTCTCATTCAAATTTCAACATCCAGATTGGCAACTTTTCAAGCATATCTTCATCAAAAATCCGTCCAGAAGTTTTAGATTGAAGATGATACCAATTCTTATTACTTTACAGGTATAATTATTCAAATTGTGATTGAAGGGAGGAACAAAATGTTAGACTATAAGTCCCTAGGCAATCACAAATTCCTAGATCACCTCTCATATGGGTTGTTATCCTTATCACTTTATGAGTTGTCATACTCTTCCATTGATGAGTTTTTAGTGAGATCTATACCTACATTTTACTACGATCCTTGTACTATATAATACCATCATTGGTAGGAAGATGAAAGCAAGAGACTAGCTTGGGAATTTTCTATGAGTTTTTTATTTGTTCTTGCTTGTTCTATTTCTTAACATGAACTACAAGTCCTTTTAAATTTAATATGATGTTGATAAGGAAGATTTCCATAACCTAGTTCAAAATGAATTGCCTAGATATGATCCTAATTCAAGGAAATGATCATGTTTGTAGTTCATTACAAGTTTGAAAAGGTTGAAAAAGGTCGATATTGAGTGGGTGTCTAATAAGAGGCAAGGTATGGATAAACAACTTAAGGCATTGTAGAAAGAGATTGAGTATTTTTTTTGAAGGGAATGATAAATGATATTTAAAGAAGAGGAAAGATTGAAATTATAATATTTAGAAGTCAAGAAACAAATATGTTTTCATAGTTTCACGAATCCTATAAAAAGGATAAACCATATTTGGGAAATGAGGAACTTAGAAGGTTTGTTGCTTAATAAATTCTATGAGATAATTGAGACTGGAATACATATTTTAAAACATTTTCAAGGAACTGAATATGTATAGTGTTGAAGAAATATTAAAGATATCATATTTTCTTCCTAGCTTTGTCATAAAAGACAATAATCAAATGTTGATGGAGGTGGTACCACATGATGAACTATAAATAGCACTACTGTCCTTTACAAAGAGAAAAGTCTCAATACATATGGTTGAACTATAAAGTTTTTTTATGGTTTTTTATGAGGTCTTGGAGGAGGACCTTCTAAGAGTGATTGAGGAGTTTGAAAATTTAGGCAATGTTTCAAGTTTGCTAAATGCTACATTCTTAGATGTAATCCTGAAAAAGGATAAGCCTAAAATTTTTACTGATTTCATCCCATATCTTTATGGAATTGCTTGTATAAAATAAAGTCCTGATTTTTTATTATTAGGGTTAAAAGGATTTTTTTGTGAGGTTATATCACAAGAATGGTTCAATTTATTGACTAATAACTAAATATATGAGGGTATTGGTTCAAATTAGGAAGGTTAGCATCATATTAAAGTTAATAATGGTAAAACTACACTTAAAAATAGATCTATCAAAGGCAAAGGCATATGATCAAAGAAATTAATTTTATTTAATACTTATGCTTCTTCATGTGTGTTTTTGTTATTTAAGGGTGTAATGGATAATGGGTTGTGTCACAATAATATTTTTTTTAGCTTGATAAAAGGTTTAGTTTCAACATTTTTAATCTATCCATAGAATTTCAATGGGGTTTTCTACTATCTACTCTTTATTTTCTTCTAATGGAGGAGGGTGTTAGCAGTTCCATTAGGGAATCCAAAAGATTTGGATTTATCTCAGGGGTAAAAGGTTGGTTATATTTCTCTTTATATCATATGTTGTTCATATATGATGTTATTGTATTCATAAATGGAAATATTAGAGAATATAATAAGCTAAAGAAAATCTTGGACTTATATGGTAGGGTTATGGGATTGAAGATAAATATAGAAAGATTGTCCACTTATTTTAATGATATCAGGATTGGGAATGAGAAGAGGATTCTGGTAGACTTTCTTTTATTGTTTTAAACCTGTAAGAAGGTTTTAAGTATTTGGGTTTCTTATTAAAACCCAAAGGACTATGGATGGTTATTATCAATAATCGAGACTCAAATCAATCACTGGAGAAAACATATGGCTTCCTATTAGTGGTCAATTGACTTTAGTTAAATTGATTTTAGAGGAAATTCCAATTTTTTGGTATTCAATAGAATTTATTAAAAAAGGTGTTTTGAAGACAATGAGGAGGAAATGTTTCAATTTTTTAATTGTAGAAAATGTAAAAATGATTGAATCCCTCTAACATAATGGAAAAAAATTAGCTATGCCAAAATAAGATGGAGTTTGAGGATTAAATGTCCATGTATTTGGTTTATCATTACCAACCAAAACGTTTTGGAAGGTCTTCACTAAAAGAGAATTATGGAGAGAAACTATAGAACATAAAAATGATGCTATAGTTTATTTTTTATATTGGACTGGACATCCTAAGAAATACACCGGAAAGGTTTTCAATCATTGGAATCATTGCTTAGATATTTTGCAGCGATACAAGATGACTTAGCTTGGAAGGTGGGTTCAAGTAAAAATGTAAGACTTGGAGATCATCCAATTTTAGGATGTGGAGACAGGTTTCCATTTTTTTGTAAATTATTTTGCATTATACTTTCACAAATTTTACATATACATACAGAGAGAGTCGGCACTGAGCCTCCAAAACAGAGAAGTTACACGGGCATTGAGTCAAAAAAATATTGTTAACAACCTCTGAAAAGAGCTTCCTAAATGCCTCTATTGGGATACCTACAAAAAATATAAGTAAATCCTAAATTATTGCAAATTGACAGTGATAAACCAAAATAATACAAACATAAACTGTTGGTAGATTCCAAGAAAAAGAAACCATGTCGAACCCGGAAAAACTTGAGGGTGTTGCTACTACTCATGTTTTTCAAAGGGGTTGGGATCTTAGAGGCATCGTTGTTGTGGAGGATCCTACCAGCATCGCTACCATGGAGGTTCCTTGCTTTCATGGTGAATATCCTAAGCTTCATTCTTACCATTTCCAAGGGGGGTCACTATCGGCTTGGAATCCATCACAACTTAAGTTACCTCTAGTTTTTATTCCTGCACAGTACTTCCAGGGTCCACCATGGTTGGAGCATGCATGTCCATTGTCACCACAGCTAGAGCAGAATTGGATAGCTCAAGTTCTACGACCATTGCGTGGATCAAAGAAGGAAGGTTGAAGAGCTCTGCAGTGTCTGCACACCACTCAATCGCCACCTAAACTCTGTGACCAAGATCTTGCACCATAGCCTATGTGTCATTTTCCAAACCACGAACATCATTCCAAATTTTGAGTAGGGTGTCCTTCATGGAGGCCAATTTTTAGGCAAGATCTTCACCACTCATTGAAGGGAAGAGAGCACCACAACACCACATAGTCAATTTAAAATTAACTGCACAGTAAACAAATCTGTTCTTTAGTTGTGAACTTTGATGGAAACTCCAATTTTGATTTCGCGAATGACTTTCACTCCGCGAGCATTTACTTCACGTGGATTAACTTTGCGTAATTTTACTTTGCCGCAACATTTGATATCACACCAAATTTAATTCGCACCAATGCGATATGCTTAACCTTATGCGATATGTGATATGCGATATGCATAACCTTGCGATAGGCAATACAATGCGGAAATTATAAACTTGAGGTTATTTTTACTCCGCGTAACTTCGTAACTTCACGGCGAACTTGTTGACATTGACAAGCCTAATCTTAAGCAAATATTTTAATAAAATATTTCTTGCTAAAACATAAGAACAGAAGAATGAAGATTATGTCGAAGTTACTCTGTGTTAAACTAAAAACTTACACCACCGTGAAATACTTGAAATTCTTGGTTTCTTTTATTGACAGTAAATGTAAACAACATTTACACAAATGAATATGAAGAAGATGTGCGACATGTAATGACAACCATTCTTGAGAATGAACACAAAATAACTATTGACTTATATATTACCGTAGTAAAACAAGTAACATTGCCACAATACAGAGAGATGGTAAATACTTCAATCTTTCACCATTTTACGTAGAGCTTGGGCTCCTCATACATTTCAAGATGAACTTCTTCTTCTTCTTTCACTTTTACATCTCTTTCAAATCTGTTTAATCTAATGAGAGTGATTTTCATTTATACAAAAAACTTGGGATTGCTTCGCCTGGAAGCTATTGAACTCCATTAAAGACTGTAATTAATTTCTACCTAAGAAATTCAACTTGTGGAATACAAACGCGGCTGATTAAATACTAGGAAGTGTGCACGATGTCTTTTGACAGATTGACAGACTGTTTGACATCTCTGTGATACAGCGGACTGACAAAACATCTGACGGGGTGACTGACAGAGCCGGCGCGAACTAGATGCGCATTCAACTCATAAGTACATTTCTCCAACATGCCCCCTTAATTATGAGTTGATGACAAAATTTTAAAAAATGTTTCAGAGCTGAAACATGCTCTGTGCATGAAAAAGTTCACTGTGTAGAACTTGTCACTCCTAAACAACTTCGCACATATTGGAATGTGTCTCTTGCCAATGGTTTTGTGAAGATATCCGTAACCTGATCTTCAGACCTGCAAAATTCTAAATAGATTTCCTTGTTGTTTATTAATTCTCTGATGAAGTGATACCTTGTGTCGATGTGATTGGTTCTCTTGTGGTAGACATGATTCTTTGACAGTGCGATAGCTGAATTGTTGTCGCAGTAAATTACTGTAGGTTCTTGCTAATGCTGCAACAGATCACTTAACATCCTCTGCATCCATATGGCTTGACATGCAACGCTTGTTGCTACGACATACTCTACTTCTGTTGAAGAAAGAGTTACGATTGGTTGCTTCTTTGAATCCCATGATACAACACCTATTCCTACATGAAATGTATTCCTGGATGTGCTTTTTCTATCATCTACGCTGCCTCCATTGTCATTGTCTGTGTACCCAATGAGTTTGAAATTTTATGTAGTTGAATAAGAAATACCAAAGTATTTTGTTCCATTTACATACCTCAGAATTCTTTTACCTGCTTGCCAATGCGATTATTTTGGTGTCTCCATGAATCTTGAGATTAAACTGACTCCATACATGATGTCTGGCCTTGTCGCTATAAGATACATAAGGCTGCCAACTATTCTTTTAAACAACATAGGATCTACATTAGATCCATCATCATCCTTGCTCAATTTCAATCCTGTTATCACTGGTGTTGGTGTTGTCTTGCATTTTATCATCGTAAATTTGTTTAAGACATCACTTTCATACTTCAAATGAGATATAAATATCCCATTTTCAGTCTGATGCACTTCAATACCCAGAAAGTACTTCATATGCCCCAAATTTGTCATTTCAAATTCACTTTCCATGACTGTTCTAAATTCTTCTATGCCGAAATCACTAGTAAATATTAAATCATCTACATACAAGTAGATGATTAGCTGATTACCTTGCTTGTTGATTTTTGTGTACAGCGTTGGCTCACATTCACTTCTGTGAAATCCATTCTGAATGAGGTAAGAGTCAATGCGACTGTACCAGGCTCGTGGAGCTTGCTTCAAAACATAGAGTGTCTTTTTCAGTTTGTATACTCTATGTCCTTGTCCTGGAACTTCATAGCCTTGTGGCTGCTCCACATATACTTCGTCGTCCAAATAACCATTTAAAAATGTAGACTTGACATCCATTTGATAAACATGCCATTTCTTTTGTGCTGCGATAGCCAGAACTGTTCTGACAGTGTCCATTCGTGCTACAGGTGCAAAAGTTTCATTGAAGTCTATGCCAGGCTGCTGTGTGAATCCTCTTCCTACCAATCTCACCTTGTGCTTCTGTACATTTCCTTCAGCATCTTTCCTGGTCTTATAAATCCATTTGATGCTTATCACATCCTTGTCGATAGGAACGTCGACTAATTCCCATGTTTGATTTTTCTCTATGCATTCTATTTCTTCATTCATGGCTTGTGCCCAGACTTTATCTTCTACAGCTTATTCATATGTTAGCGGATCATTAATTTGAGAAAATAATGCAAAACATGAGAATGAATTAGGTGTACCAGTCTCATATATCTCACACAGACTTCTTGTTCTTGGCGGAGTTGCTGGTGTCGAACTGTGCGAACTGCTTGATGGAGTTTGTTGCACACTTGCTGTGTTTGTCAGAGTTGCTTGAGCTGCGACTGATGTTGCAGTACCTTGTGTTGAAACATGTTGCGATGTCCTGGGAGTAGACGGTGCTGCAACATTCTGGTTTATATGTGGGGTTTCAACCGCATCTTCTGCGATGTCATAATGTTCGATATGCGACATGATTTTAACATTCTTCTCTACGGTTCCATCCCATGCTTCATTTTCAACAAACTGAACATCGCGACTGATAATGACTTTCCTTGCAACAGGATCATACAATTTGTATGCTTTTGTGTCTTCAAAATATCCAATAAAGATGCATTTCTGTCCTTTATTATCTAATTTTCTTCTTAGATCATCTGGAACATGTGCGTATGCTACACAACCAAAGACTTTTAAATGCGAAACACTATGTTTCATACTTGTCCATGCTTCCTGCGGAACCTTGTTCTTCATGCTCTTCGTCGGACATCGATTCATGATGTAAACCGTAGTTGCAACTGCTTTAGCCCAGTATTCATTTGACAGATGCATCACTACCAACATGTTGCGTGCCATTTCCATAATGGTTCTATTATTCCTTTTTGCAATGCCATTCTGCTGTGGTGTGTACCACGCAATGAACTGTTTTTGTATGCCATGGTTTTTGCAAAAATTCAAGAAATCATGTGAAACATACTCACCTCCTCTGTCTGTTCTCAATATCTTGATGTTGTAACCACTCTACTTTTCCACGAGTACCTTGAATTGCTGAAAACAATCAAATGCATCAGATTTATGCTTTAGAAAATAAAACCATGTTTTTCGTGTGAAATCGTCAATAAATGTGAGAAGATAAGGGCATCCTCCCATGGATGGTGTTTGTATCGGTCCACAAATATCTGAGTGCACAATTTCAAGTGGTGCACGAGCTCTGTATGACTTTCCAACTTGAAAAGTCTCTCTATGCTACTTTCCAAAGATACAGAATTCACAAATTCTCTCTGGATTTTCAATCAATGGCAATCCTTTCACCATGTTCTTCATGTGCAGTAGCTTCATCCCACCAAAGTTCAGATGTCCAAATCTGAAATGCCATAACTAGGATTCATCCTTCATTTCTGTTTGAAATGCAGCTTGCATTGCGCTGCCTTTTTCTTCCTTGTTGCTGCGAACTTCTGCTCCTTTGCTTTCTGTCTTGAACGCAGCTTCAAAATTTTCATTCTGACTTTCATGAACAGCATGAGTAGTTTTACCTTTGATAATTGGTGTTATCCTCAAAGGAAACAAGCGATTGCTTGTCATCGACACTCTAGAAATTAACTGATTGCTTGGGTATATGTCTTTGATCACACAATCCTTTCCTATCATGTGAACTCTGTAACCTTTCTCCATCAGCTTTCCAATGCTCATCAAATTATGCTTTAAACCTTGAACATAATAAACATCAGGCATAAATTTCTGCTCCCCCTGTTTTTTTAGAATATCAATAGTATCCTTACCCAAAACAGTGACTTGGATATTGTTTCCAAGTGTTACATCAGTTTGAACTGATTTATCTAGACTAGAAAATAAACTTAAATTATCAGTCATATGATTGCTACAGCCTGATTATAAATACCATATGTCATTTGGACTTTCTTGGACGGCATTGCACTCCAGAGATGATGCGCATGCTAAGAAAAGTGAACTGTTCGCAGTGTTGTTGCTACCTAACTGAGTTTCACCTTGCTTTCCTTGGTCATACTAATTCTTCCTGCATTCATATGCGAAGTGTCCATACTTATTACAGTAATGACATTGAATTTTTTATTTATCATACCTTTGCCCACTTGGCTGATTGGGAGTCTGATTTTGGCCTCTACTAGCGACATGTGCAGGACTGCTGCTGCGACCTCCTGTGAAAGAACTTCATCCCTTGCCTCTAGAGCTTGATCTTCCTCTACCTCTACCACGACTTATGGATGATTGTACTACGAATGCACCTTCCAGCGATGTGTCTGAATCGTTGATTCTATGTTCATGATTGAGTAATGAGGCTTGCAACTCATCAATACTAAATGTGGATAGATCTTTGTTTTCCTCCAGGGTTACAACCAAAGACTCAAATTTCTTTGCAAGAACTCTAAGAACCTTTTCAACGACTCTTTGATCAGTTAGAGTTTCTCCATGAGACATTATTTGATTAACCAGACCAATAACACGAGTATAAAATGAGTCTACTGACTCTGTGTTTTTCATTGACAGTAATTCAAAATCTCTTCTAAGAATTTGTAGTTTAGCAGTTTGTATCTTGTTCAAACCTTGGTATGTTGTTTCTAGCATGTCCCACGCTTCCTTGGCTGACTGCACTGCTACTACTCTTGGGAGTATTGATTCATGTGTCGTTTGATGTATGTGGAACAACGCCTTTCCGTCTTTCTTCCTCTGTTCCCTTAGAACATCCTTCTCAGCTTGAGTGAGACTATTGTATGCTGCTGCATTTGTTGGTTCTGCATAACCAGTCTGGACTATGTCCCATACATCTTGACCTCTGAACAAAGCTTTCATAGTTAGCGACCAATATTCATAATTTTTACCAAAAAATATTGGAATTTGCAAATTACCAGAAGTGGAAGCCATATTTTAATCACTCTTCCCTTATGTAAATAGAATTCTTCTTTGCTGTAAACCAAGCTCTGATACCAGATGAAGGGAAGAGAGCACCGCAACACCGCACAGTCAATTTAAAATTAACGGCGCAGTAAACAAATCTTTTCTTTCGCTGCGAACTTTGACGGAAACTCCAATTTTGACTTCGCGAATGACTATCACTTCCACGAGCATTTACTTCGTGTGGAATAACTTTGCGGAATTTTACTTTGCCGCAACATTTGATATCGCACCAAATTTAATTCGCACCAATGCGATATGCTTAACCTTATGCGATATTCGATATGCATAACCTTGCGATAGGTAATACAATGCGGAAATTATAAACTTGAGGTTATTTTTACTCCGCGTAACTTCGTAACTTCGCGGCGGACTTGTTGACATTGACAAGCCTAATCTTAAGCAAATATTTTAATAAAATATTTCTTTCTAAAACATAAGAATGGAAGAATGAAGATTATGCCGAAGTTACTCTGCGTTAAACTAAAAACTTACACCGCCGTGAAATACTTGGAATTCTTGATTTCTTTTACTAACAGTAAATGTAAACAACATTTACGCAGATGAATATGAAGAAGATGTGCGACATGTAATGACAACCATTCTTGAGAATGAACACAAAATAACTATTGACTTATATATTACCGCAGTAAAACAAGTAACATTGCCGCAATACAGAGAGATGGTAAATACTTCAATCTTTCACCATTTTACGCAGAGCTTGGGCTCCTCATACATTTCAGGATGAACTTCTTCTTCTTCTTTCACTTTTACATCTCTTTCATCTATGCTTAATCTAATGAGAGTGATTTTAATTTATACAAAAAACTTGGCATTGCTTCGCCTGGAAGCTATTGAACTCCATTAAAGACTGTAATTAATTTCTACCTAAGAAATTCAACTTGCAGAATACAAATGCGGCTGATTAAATACTAGGAAGTGTGCACGATGCCTTCTGACAGATTGACAGACTGTCTGACATCTCTGCGATACAACGAACTGACAAAATGACTGACGGGGTGACTGACAGAGCCGCCGTGAACTAGATGCGCATTCAACTCGTAAGTACATTTCTCCAACACTCATTACTCTACTCTAGGCTTGACGAGAGCAACCTCACGAGTTAAAAGCATGGAGGCACTCCTTGACCATGGTCGTGTTTCCTCCACCATGGATGCACCAAACCTCAACCAAAAAATTGGCCCCTAAAATAGAAAAACCTTCATCTGAGGCATGACACTCAAGGTTTGCATGCCCACCTAATATCCTCTCAACGATCACAATTGGTGCCTCTGCCATTAATTCACCCTCTCTCTCCATCATTTTTGCATAGTGAATTCTCAAGGTGGCGTGGTACTTACAAGCAGTCAGGATGGGGGTGAGTTAAATGTTGCACCTCCTTGAACATCATCGCTAGCTCGTCCCCCATCACATAACCATCATGCCTCCATCTCTACCTAGTTATCACCCCATACAGGAGCGGGTTTCTATTGTTAGAAGAAACTATTAAGCCTCATTATCAAAACGGTTTGTTTATGTTGAATCAAATTGGATATGTAATAAAAATAAATATATGGAACCGAGGATGGTGCTCGGATAATTCATTAGGTCTGGAAGGTGATCAAACAAATGACTAAAATGCATATTTAAGATATCTCAAAAAAGGTCATATGAAACTGAAATATAATCTAGATTCCTTGGATTGGGATAAGAACAAGATCCGTGGTGAATATAACATGAAATTGGGTTATAATATTATGTTTGAAATGTTGCTATTAAACCTTGTTGGTTGTGGAAGAAAATTTGAAAGCTTGAAGTTGATAAGAAAACCAGAATATTTATTTGGATTGCATATATGAATAAGGTTTTGGCATAAGAAAAGATGGAGAAAAGTCATAGACAAGGGTCCATGCATCTACACACTTTGTAGGAATGAGTGTGAGACATCTCTACATATTTTTTTTTATTTTCCATATTCTAAGGATATGTTGGAGGAGGTTGAGAAAGTTATCGGGGTGATAAATATGTGGAAAATAAACTCAGTAAAAGAGAATTAAAAAGGTTCATATATGTTCCTTTCTAGTGTTATGGGGAATTTGGTTGGCCCAAAACTCCATCATATTTGATGATATTTTTTTCCATCTTTCAAAGCATATATATAGATATCTAGTTTGGCTCAAAAGTGCATTACACATGAAATAGAGAATGTTCATAGTCAACTCCCTAAAATTGCAAAAGATATAATGATGATCTAGGGATCCTTTAATGGGGATTTCAATGCAATGAAAATTTCAGTAGTGCTAGAGAAGTCCTATACCGGTCAAATGAGCATACCATAAGATTTAAAGCATGTTAGGGTGTGGGATATTGAATTTGCACGGATAAAAAGCAAAGGAATGGACACAATATGTGAATGTGTTGAAACATAGTGTTGTAAATCTCACAAATCACCAAGATATGATCAAGTGGTCAAAAAATTAGGGTATAGTGAATTATATAGCCAAATTGGGATACTCTACTAACTTGGAAGAATCCTAGGAAGAAGAAAGAATTTGGTGGTGGAAACAAGTATGGAAACTAGAAAATCCATTAAAATCTAAAATCTTTATATGGTTAGAATTAGTTAATAAAATTTTAAGATGGGATGATTATCAAAAGAGTTGGAAATTCCATTGAGATGTATAATGTTTAAATATAGTGACAAATCTAAGGATCATATGTCTATCACGTGCTTATTTTCTAGATCTATTTGGAATGAAATACTACAAATATCAAATGGTAACATAAGTATTTGATTGATTATTATTACCTCCAACCAAGTTGCTCATAAAATCGAGATTTCTTTTTAGAGGAGCTAGATATTCCCAAAACAAATCTACAGGAACCAAACTAATAACGCATGAGGCTCCTTCCATAAATTATGATAATGCATGAGGCTTCTTCCATGGGCCATGTCAAGAAACCCCAAGTATGTGTGGGAGAAGGTTAGTTATTTTCTTTGAATCAACTCATTATATTTATTTGAAATATGTTGCTAGGCAAGGAACAAATAATCAAGTTGATTTATATGCAGTATGTCTACTTTTGAAAATAGCATCACATAGAGTTTTAAAACACTTATAGGTTTTTAAAGACTCCGAGATACTAATGGATTATTCTAATAATATATTAGAATTGAAAATATGTTGTTAACCCCACCCGTTGTTTTCGAGGCAAATAGTAGCTTTGATGTAATATATTTTGCCATATTTATGGATAGTATGATTTGAAAGAAGACAAGTTTCGAAGAAAGATTTTTTTTTATTGTAGGAAGGGTTCTTATATAATAAAGAGTTGAAAGGAGGGATAAAATTTCCAAATTCTGAAAAAATGGTTTAATTTATGGTTTGCAATAATAATAATCATAATAATTTATTTTTAAGGCCACGGCGAATCTAGACATCAACTTGGTGTACAATAGAAATAGTTTAGTCAAAGTGGTTGAGAATTGTGAATAGTAAAAATAACTTTGGAGGTTAAGTTTTTGGGTTTGGTGTTTGTCTGAGTCTAGACCATGTCCCTGCCAAATCAAGTTAGAGAATGACAAATGATTTCAACAATCCCCAAACTTAAATTCTTAAATATAAGAATATCTTTTATACCATGGTTGATTTAATTTCATGGTTAACAACTATAATTAGGGAAAATTTTAAGGATCTATGATTTTTATAGTGTAAAAATTTTGGGGAATAAGATTCCAAGCATAAAATGTTTGGGGCAATTTTGGCCATATTTAGTGTAAAATTTTTTTATCTCATAAAATTTGGAGAATTATTATTTTTTAAATAAAAATTAACATTTTTTTTTTTAAATATTGAAAATTAACCTAATACTAAATTTAACCTCTAAAATTTTCCTTACTCTAAACACAATCAAAAGCATTGTTAATAAAGAGAAACCCATCTCATTCTTTTCATTGAACTCAAAACACTTGGTAGCAAAATCAACAATACTTCTTTGCTATCAGCAGTAACATGTTACTAAATGTATTGCTGATCCAACAATAAGATATAAATTGCATCAGTGCTCTGTAAATTGATCATAAGTAAACCAAATAAACATTCAAACTGGAATTGCAAACGGAATCATGTTGCTATTTGTATTGTTGATCCAACAATAAGATCTAAATTGAATCAGTGCTCTCTAAATTCATCATAAGCATACCGAATACACATTCAAACTGGAATTGCAAACTGAATTATAAAGTACATAATTTATTGCACTGTATATGGTTTCACAATATGTTAATAACTTAATGCCAAACTTAACAAGAGAAATTTGGATTTATTGAATATGCATTGTTCTGAAAAGTTTTGAAAAACAAGAACAAAGAACATCCAAAAAGCCGTAAAGATTCTATTTCAACAAATAAAAATGACTCAGATCTATAAAATCGATGCTATCCCTTCCAGAGCCATGCATCGCTACAAGATATGGAACTTAGCAAACATTAGATATAGAACTAGCTTATGCATCGCTATACATAGCTTAACTGATATCAAAATTCGGTTCAGAGATCAAAATCTTGATATAGAACTTTTAAAATTTGCGCCTACGACTGAAATATGTCTTCGGCACTTTTTCCTGTTTGGCCGCTTTCTGTACATCTTGAACCACATCTGCTGTATCTTCTACCTCTGTAGCTTCTTGAGCTTCTTCTACATTATCTTCTATCCCCATTACCTCTGCTGCTCTCAGTTCTTCTGCGTTTTGAACTTCACTACAATGCTGGTTCCGCTGATTCCGCTCATCCAAATGGATTATTTTGGGTTGTTCAAGACTCATTTGCTGACCCATAGACACGGGATTTTCTTTGCACTCGTAGTGAGCAGAAGATGGTTCCCTGGTGTTCACGGCGTCGATTATTTTGTTTGTAGGGCATACTTGGGATACATCGAAGAGGCTGCTGGATTTTGCAGCTTCCTCAGCACTCATAACCCTAATTACCTGCCCAATGTTTAGATTATTCTCCTGCATAATATAGTTCAAAAGTTCTTGAATCAGCGTACGATACAAACTGTAAAACTAATACTAAAACCTGAAGATATAGAGAGAGATTGAGAGATCTAACCGGGGGCACCAACGTCCACTTTTTTTCTCGCCATTCTTGAGCAGGACGTAACAGTGAAAGAGGATATGCCGTTAAAATGTGCGTATGAGGGAAGGAAACCAACCAAAGATGGCGACCGTCACATGAAACCTCTCTGACTATAAAGCCGGGCCACCAGCAATCTGTCTCCCAAGCTTCCACAGCTACTCCATTTAAACAATGGAGAGGCCACTGTCTGTGTGGCGGAATGGGTCTCACATCAGCCCGAGAGACCTCCACCAATGACTGTCCATGAGTCCTTATAGACTTTTTCACCTCCAACAATGACTTTACATTAGTCCTTACAATATTCTTCAAATTTACCTTGCAAACCCCTCCTCTTTCAATAGTTCTGACAATACCTTCAACCCAAGCCCCTTTATATCCTTCCTCATTGCTGCGAACCTCCACTGTCATTCCTTCCTTCAGTGCCATTCCACTAGTCTAACAAAGTACTAAAAAAGTTAAATGGATTCAAATCACTTTCTTGTTGCCACCACAAGCCCACTTAGGATAAAACACCACAAGCCCTCTTAGGATAAAAGACAACAGAAAACGTCGCTCTTTTCCGGTTACCCAGATTGCCTAAATTACAATCTAAGCACTCCAAATTGCCATTTTGACAAAAATTGTTCTGTCTGATTCCAGCGAATCAAAGCTTTTTAGTTAGCCCTTATAAAACTCCCCACCAACTTTGCTCTTGGTATGTTGTGCCTCTTACATATATAATATATAGAGAGAGGGGGCATTTTAGTTAGCCCTTATAAAGCTCCCCACCAACTTTGCTCTTGGTATGTTGTGCCTCTTACATATATATATAGAGTCTACGAAGAAGATAAGTTTATGTAGATTGCATATGAATACAACAATCAGAAAAGGATTTGTTTATTTATTCTATTAGTTTTCAAATTTACTGTGGGTTTTGGTTCGTCTAGTAATTTTTTTGTTGTAAAATTCAAATTTCTACATGTTTAAATTGTATTTTTTAATCTATATATTTATGCAATTTCTATAACTAATATATGTGATTTTAAGATTTTTTAAAGATTTCCAACAGTAATTTCAACAAAATTACAATGAAAATATACTCAGAAAAAAGTTGAAAACTTTTATCAAATTTCGAAAATAAAAAATGGTCAAAATCGTGTGTTCTTTAGACTATTCATTATTGGCTATGCCAATATAATAAATAGCCAATAGTCATTTTGTTTATATCAATGTAATACTTATTGGTTGATAGATCATGGAATATTTATGAAGACTCCATACATTTATCCATATTTATACACTTGGAGCTTGAGGAGTCAAATTTGATATTCTTTAGACTACTTGTTGTTTGCTATGTCAACCTAATAATTAGTCATTTGTTTATATCTATGTAGTACTTAATTGGTTGATAGATTAAGGAATATTTATGAAGGTTACATACATCTAGTTGGATTTATAGGTCAAATTAAACAATTTAATATGGGAAAGTTGTGTAATATAATGTATATATAAAGAATAAAAATAGTAATAATTGAAATTTGGCGATATCAATGTAATAATTATTTTGTGAATGTGGGTTAGAATTTTATTGTTTAAATTTGGTAATGTCAAATGTAAGAATTAGTTAATGGACATTGAAGTTGTTTATAACGATGTTGTTTAATGGGTTAAATTTCATTAAATTGATAGTTGAGAAAAATTAAAGAGATAATTGTTCGAAAGATACTTTCTATATAGGGGAGATGGGGAGATATGTAATGTATCATGCATAAAAAGGATAAATATAGTAATGATAATTTGTTAGTTAATACAACATGGAATATTTATGAAAGCTCCATGTATTCATATGGATTTATATAATTAAAGATAATATCTTATTGGGAATTGCATATAAAGAATAAATATAGCAATAATTTAATTTTGGCTATGTGGATTTATAAAACTAAAGGAATAATTGTGTGAAAGATGATTTCTGGAATTGCATATAAAGAATAAATATAACAATAATTTAAGTTTGGTTATATGAATGTAGTAAGTAATTAGTGAATGTAGGTTACACTTTTAATGTTTAAATTTGGCAATGTCAATGTAATGTAATAATTAGTTAATGTGCATTAAGTTGGTTTATATCGATGTAATAATTAATTAGTTGATAAGCATGGAATATTTATGAAGGTTCTATGTGATTTAGTTGGAATATATAAAAACTATATATGCGATGTTTAATGAGTCAAATTGAGTTGGTTTATATGGATGTAATAATTAATTAGTTGATAAGCATGGAATATTTATGAAGATTCTATGTGATTTAGTTGGAATATATTAAAACTATATATGCTATGTTTAATGAGTCAAATTAACTAGATAAGGACAAATATAGTAATAATAGTAATCATTAGTTAGTGGGCATTAAATTTGTTTATATGGAAGTAATAATTAATTAGTTGATGCAGATGGAATATTTATGAAGGCTCTATACAATTTAGTGGAATATTGGTGTTTAATAGGTGAGATTTAACCATATAATATTGATAGTTGAGAAAAACTAAAGAAAACATTATACAAAAACACTTTTTATATGGGGAAGATGTGTAATGTAACATGCATAAAAATCACTACTAATTTAAATTTGACTACAAATTTGGCATAAAAAAGACTAATAATTTAAATTTGGCTATAAATTTGGCATAAAAAAGACTAATAATTTAAATTTGGCTATATTAATAGAATAATTAGTTAATGGACATTAGATTTGATTATATCAATGTAATAATTAATTTGTTGATAGAACATAGAATATTTATGATGGCTACATAATTTTAGCTTATAAATTATACATGTTGTGTTTAATTGATCAATTTGAAAGAAACTAATGTTTTCTAACCTAGAGTATGGGGGAGATGATGATTATTATTATGATTGCACCAAGAAGGTGCATTTCTACCGTCCAAGTAAGGGAGAAGTGTTTGTATGTCCCATAAAAATAAATAAATAATAAAATAAGAATGAATTCATTAGTGTGTTTTAGTATAGTGGATCGTGAGTAGGGGAGGTGTACCTACCCTACCCCCATGTATTTGAACCTATGACCTCCTAGGAAGAAACACGCGTTCTTAACCATTAGATCCACATAGATTGGATTTTTTATAAAATTGTAACCCATAAAAAATAAAGCTACTATAAAGAAGTTTAAAAAGACTATGATAATAGCATTGGAAACTCTTAAAAATATTTTTTGAACCTTTTTAATTTTTCATTTGAAATAAATAGAATATAATTGTTGTTTTATTTTGGAAAAACCCAATTTAAAAGATATTAAATTTAATATATATATTTATATTAAATAATTTTTTATTTCAAACTATTTTTATGCTACATAATTTTGTCTAATTTTATTTTATTAAATAATTATTTTACTAAATATCTTCTTACCACCTTCTAAAAACATCAAACCTAACATGAGATACCAAATCATTGACATAAAAGCAATTCCCAATTGAAAGCATTGTAATCCAAGTAATTCCAAATTTATACTTAAATATTATACTTGTTAAATTTATCCCAATGTAATTAGAATATAAAACATATAGAACCCTTAAAACTACAAAAATACATTTAAAAAAAATATATTACCAAATATTTATCAATTAAATATATTATTTGTATAATATTAATAAATTTAATTTTAAATTAAAAAACAAATTATATTTTCCATACATTTTAAGGTAATTGAAAATATTATGATTATTTGATTATGTATGTTTCCAAATTGTGAAAGCCTTAAAATGTTTCAAAAGAAAATTATGAACACGAAATTTTTCATTTTAGTGAAAGAAAATGTTATATTATTTTTTAAAAATACTCTCCATATTTACAAAGTTATATTTACAACTATATTTATTCAATAATTTAAACTGGAATCTCCAATCATATCATCTCTCTTTCTCAATAGACCACATTATTATAAATAATCATTTCCTAATTAAATTAATTAAAAAAAATAAATAAATATTAAAATAATAATATTATATAGAATATCCTAATAAAAGGACTCCATACACCCAAGTATATGTAGTCTTTGCTTCAATGCAGCAGAAACTTCTCAACATCTTTTTGTCAATTGCATTTTCACAAACAAAATTTAGAATTTTGTTTCTGCAAAGCTAAATATTACTCGTTAATGGGATGTTGGAGATTTCAACTTCTGTCTGTTAAATTGGTACAGAAAATGTAAACCCTTCTTTAACATTGCTATTTGTGTTTCCTCGGCAGTTTGGTACACTAGGAATTTTGTTATCTTTCAGAGCATACAGCCTGATGAAATGATTTGTAGTATGATTGCACTGAAGATGTTTCTATCGTACAAGGGTAATGAGAACATTCTGCCCGTTGCTAGGGTTCGTCATTTTACTTTTAAGGTGACTCAACCTGTCTTATTCTTTGATGGGGCTGCACAAAATGGAATTTGTGCGGTAGGAGGAGTCTTATTTTTGAATGAGGACCATTATTACACTGTTCGACTCAATTGTGGAGTGGGAAGCAATATGAAAGCAGAACTTATGGAACTTTGGTGTGTCCTAAAATTGACAAATATTTTTGGTTGAGTCGATATCAAAGTTTATGGAGATTCCCATGTAACAATTAAGTGGGCTATGGGGGACTTCAAGCTTAATGTCACCAATCTTCGTCACTAGTGTATCGACACACAAAAAGAAATCTCTATGTAGCAGAATATCTCTTTTGAACATATTTATAGAGAACATAATTCTCTAGCGGACAAGCTATCAAAACAGGCTCTTGATGGTACTGAAGGAAATCTTATTTGGGAGGAATGGGTGGATAATGCCATTGTGGAGTGTGGTGTCACCTACTTTTTTTATTAAACTTTAGAGGATCATACTTACTTTTTGTTGTTGATCACTGTTATAGTTTCTCTGCATCCTATTTTGGGAAGAATGACTTGATTTTTTGATGGTTTGCTTCTTTTTGAGAAAATGTGATCAGAAAGTTCTTTGATGGACTAATTGTGTATCTGATCCCTTTTTGAGTTTTTTGGTTCTATTTATGAATCAAGACGATCTTTATACTATTTGATTTACCTTGAATATCAATAGTAGTTTTTTTAGCTGAAAAAAAAAGACTCCATACACATCGAGTAAATTAATATTATAATATTTTTTATCTAAATAAATAAATTTAAATTTTATTTTATTTTTCATAATATGTTTGTTTAAACATTAATTATATAAATATACCATTTAAAAAACCTTGTTTCACACTATTATGTAAATATTTAGATTTACAACTAATCATCTAAAACATTAAAATACACTAAAACTTAAAAGATTGTTCGAAAATTGTTTCATAGAAATAGTTTAGTAAAAGTGGTTGAGAATTGTGAATAGTAAAAAGAACTTTGGAGGTTAAGTTTTTGGGTTTGGTGTTTGTCTGAGTCTAGACCATCTCCCTACCAAATCAAGTTACTAAATGACAAATGATTTCAACAATCCCGAGATTTAAATTCTTAAATATAAAAATATCTTTTATACTATAGCTAATTTAATTTCATGGTTAACAACTATAATTAGAGAAAATTTTAAGGATCTATAAATTTTTAAAGTGTAAAAATTTTGGGGAAAAAGATTCCAAGCATAAAATGTTTTGGGCAATGGCATGTTTCTATTTGTATTGCTGATCCAACAATAAGATCTAAATTATCATTGCTCTCTAAATTGATCATAAGTAAGCCAAATAAACATTCAAACTGTAATTGCAAATAAGTAAGCCAAATAAACATTCAAACTGGAATTGCAAATTAAAACTGGAATTGCAAACTGAATCATGTTGCTATTTGTATTGTTATCCAACAATAAGATCTAAACTGAATCAGTGCTCTCTAAATTCATCATAAGTATACCAAATACACATTCAAACTGGAATTGCAAACTGAATTATAAAGTACATAATTTAATGCACTGTATATGGTTTCACAATATGTTAATGCCAAACTTAACAAAAGAAATTTGGATTTTATTGAATATGCATATTGTTCTGAAAGCTTTTGAAAAACAAGAACAAAGAACATCCAAAAAGCCGTAAAGATTCTATTTCAACAAATAGAAATGACTCAGATCTATAAAATCGATGCTATCCCTTCTAGAGCCATGCATCGCTACAAGATATGGAACTTAGCAAACATTAGATATAGAACTAGAACTATATCTAGAACTTATACATCGCTATACATAGCTTAGCTGACATCAAAATTCGGTTCACGGATCACAATCTTGATATAGAACTTTTAAAATTTGCGCCTACGCCTGAAATATGTGTTCAGCGCTTTTTCTTGTTTGGCCGCTTTCCGTACATCTTGAACCACCTCTGCTGTATCTTCTACCTCTGTAGCTTCTTTAGCTTCTTCTACATTATCTTCTATCCCCATTACCTCTACTGCTCTCAGGTCTTCTGCGTTTTGAACAATGCTGGTTCCGCTGATTCCGCTCATCCAAATGGATTATTTCGGGTTGTTCAAGACTCATTTGCGGACCCACAGACACGGGATTTTCTTTGCACTCGTAGTGAGCAGAAGATGGTTCCTTGGTGTTCACGGCTTCTATTATTTTGTTCGTAGGGCATACTTGGGATACATCGGAGAGGCTGCTGGATTTTGCAGCTTCCTCAGCACTCATAACCCTAATTACCTGCCCAATGTTTAGATTATTCTCCTGCATAATATAGTTCAAAATTTCTTGAATCAGATTACGATAAAAGACTGTAAAACTAATACTAAAACCTGAAGATATAGAGAGAGATTGAGAGATCAAACCTGGGGCACCAACGTCCACTTTTTTTCTCGCCATTCTTGAGCAGGACGTAACAGTGAAAGAGGATATGCCGTTAAAATGTGCGTATGAGGGAAGGAAACCAACCAAAGATGGCGACCGTCACATGAAACCTCTCTGACTATAAAACCGAGCCACCAACAATCTGTCTCCCAAGCTTCCACAGCTACTCCATTTAAACAATGGCGGAATGGGTCTCACATCATCCCTAGAGACCTCCACCAATGACTGTCCATGAGTTCTTATAGACTTTTTCACCTCCAACAATGACTTTACATTAGTCCTTACAATCTTCTTCAAATTTACCTTGCAAACCCCTCCTCTTTCGATAGTTCTGACAATACCTTCAACCCAAGCCCCTTTATATCCTTACTCATTGCTGCAAACCTCCACTGTCATTCCTTCCTTCAGTGCCATTCCACTAGTCTAACAAAGTACTAAAAAAGCTAAATGGATTCAAATCACTTTTTTGTTCCACCACAAGCCCGCTTAGGATAAAAGACAACCAAAACCCCTGGCTTTTCAGGCATGGGTTAAAATTTTTGTTGGAAATTGTTATTTTTGTATTTTTGTATTTTTGTAATTTCAGCCATTGAGATTCCCTGTTCTAGACTAATTGTCTAATTTTAAAACTCCCCAACCAACTTTGCTCTTGGTATGTTGTGCCTCTTACATATATATAGAGAGTATAGGAAGAAGATAAGTCTATGTATATTGCATATGAATGATTGCATATGAATAAGTCTATTTATTCTATTAGTTTTAGAATTTACCCTGGGTTTTGGTCGGTGTGGTAATTTCTTTTTTGTAAAATTCAAATTTCTACAAAATTACAATGAAAATATGCTAAAAAAAAAGTTGAAAATCTAGAATATTTAGACTACATCGTCAGAAAATTATTATCAAACAATTTAATCTTTGGCCAAATCAGCATTTCTAACCACTCTTGTCAAATTTAAGAAATAGAAAATGGTCAAAATCATTTGTTCTTTAGACTATTCCTTATTGACAATGCCAATGCCAATGTAATAAATAGCCAATAGTCATTTTGTTTATATGGATGTAGTACTTATTCTTATTGGTTGATAGATCATGGAATATTTATGAAGGCTCCATACATTTATCAAGATTTATACACTTGGCACTTGATGAGTCAAATTTGATATTCTTTACACAAGTCGTTGTTGGCTATGTCAGCCTAATAATTAGTCATTTGTTTATATCGATGTAGTACTTAATTGGTTGATAGATTATTGAATATTTATGAAGGTTACATACTTTTAGTTGGATTTATAAGCGTGATATTTGAGGGGTCAAATTTAACAATTTAATATGGGAAAGCTATGTAATATAACGTAGATATAAAGAATAAAAAATAGTAATAATTGAAATTTGGCTATATAAATTATTTGCTCTCACTTGACTTAAAAAGGGTAGTGAATAGAGCTGGTTTTATTACATTGAATAGTATAAAAAACAAGAGGAAAGGCAACTACTAGAGTGGATTTAGGTTTGACTGGAACAGTGGAGGTTGAATGTGATGCTTACGTTAAGTCTATGAATGATGTTGGGTGTAGACTTAGTCAAGAAAATGACAAGATTATTTGGTCTAGTAATGAAAATAAGGGGATTGTGACGGCAAACACAACATACATGTCAATAATTAAGAGGAAATGCATATTTCCGAAGCACTAGTGGTATGAGGTAATTTGGATGTGGAATATTCCTTTAAAACTTAAGTGTTATCTTTGGTTTGCACTTATGAACAGATTGAAAACCTAGGAAAACTTACTCTTAAAGGGATGGCAAGGACCGAGTCTTTGTATCTTATGTAACGAAAATTCTGAAACTACTGAGCACTTGTTTATTGATTGTAATTTCTCAAAGAAATTATGGGAAATTTTTTATAAAGCACTTAAACTTGAAGTTTGTTGGGGCAGTGGTAACTTTGATACAAGCTTAAAAACTTGGACCAAAACTTGTAAGACTCATCTTACACTTCTAGTTTTTATCACTTGGTCGATCTGGAAAGTGTGCAACAATGCGTTATTTGAGGATATTTCCCCAAACATTGAAGTTGCTTTTGTACAGACTATGAGTTTATATTTTCCTTATAAACAGAGGGAGACTTTAACAATTCCGAGGAAGGTGAAATTATTTCACTTGTTTTATGATGATCATGTTATCTTTTTCGATGGTGCAGCTACTATGGGACATTGTGCAGCTGGGGGCTATTATACTTAATCAAGAACATTAATATACCTTTCGGCTTAAATGTGGCAGAGGCACAAATATGAAGGCGAAAATCCTAGCACTTTGGTGTTCACTTCGGCTGGAAAATTGTTTTGGTTTACCAAGGATCAAAATATATGGTGACTCTCCAGTTACCATAAAATGGGCCAAAGGTGAATACAAATTGAATGTGACAGCTTTGTCACATTGGTGCAAGAGGATCATGAGTGAAATTGATAAATTCAACAACATTATACTTGAACATATATATCAAGAGTATAATCACTTGGCAGACAAGATGTCAAAACAGGCTTTTGAAGGTGAAGATGGCTTTCTGTTTTGGGAAGAATATCTTGAAAAGAAGGTCCATGGAAATGGTTCATTATATTTTCTGGATTAACATATATTTTTTGGTTAAAAATTTTAAATATTGAGAGATGTAGAATCGATACTGTGATGATACTGAATAGTCTGAAAACTTTTGTAAGGATATCTAAACTGAAGAGATGAAAAACAAGATGAATGTCAGGTGATGACTGATCTATCATTGTACTATTTTGTAATATCCATAGTTGGATATTCTCAATTAACTCGGGATGAACCCATCATTTCTTAAATAACCCACATATCCGTAGATATAAAAATGATATATAAATTGATAGATTGATGATATGATCAATAATTTACAATGAAGCTCGCCTTTATAGGCTTGAGCATGTGTAGTGAAGGGTTACACTCTTTCACTTAATAATTAATAACTATAATTAATATCTTCTTTTATATTCCTTACATTGCCTTCCCCTTAAGGGAAGCTTTGTCCCCAAAGCTTATTGAAGACATGGGTTATGTCTGCTTTTAGCTTGAACCGTCATATCTGGATCCTTTTTAGTATTTGCGATACTTGATGAAATGAGGCGATGTGAGTTACGAATTCCAAAGAAGAATCGTCGCATCGTCTCTGATGTGGTCCATCCGAGATCTGTTTTTATTGAAGCTATTTGATCGCTTTGTGAGATGGGTCTTCTCGTTTGTTTAGTATTTTGATTTGATGTTCTTACTTGTCTTACAACATGACTCCTTTGTGTATGTTCATTTTGACCCTATCGTTGGTCAAAATGACGTTTATAATTGGGGTTTCGATAAGGAGTCCTGGCTATTTTTTTCTACTCGAGTGACTTCTTTTTGAATTGTGTCGAGGACTGATTTTACTTCCTCAACTTGACTTTGTTTTCCGGGGGATCTGGATGCTTCCTCCTCGATTTGCGCTAATTTACTCTCTAATAGATTGTTATTACTCTAAATTTTCTTGAACCTTTTGTCCTGTGACTTTTTGTCCTCTTTAAACTTCTCAATTTGTTTCTCTAGTTCTTTATTACGATTTTTTAGATGATGGTTTTCTGCTTATTGTTCTAGTATTTTTCCTTCTAGGTCTTCATTAGAGTGTTCCATCTTCTTACTATGTTTCAACTTTTTTATTTTCGTAAGTAATGTTTTATTATGAATTCTTAGTCGAAATAGTTCTTCGGTATTTCTTGCTAATATGTCATTGATTTTCTTAATTTCCACTTTGTGTGCCTTTTTAGTAGCGTCGTACATCTGCTGGATTTCTTTGTTCTTTTGTTGTTGCTGACCTACGTCTGATTCTTGACTTTGTAGCTTCCTTTAGACTTGCGTCAATTCCTCATTTTTGTCCATGATGAGCTGGTTAAATGCTTTATTTCTTCTTCTAAATCATTATCGCTTCCATATGGTGATTTTTCGCCATTTTTTTTTATTTTCCGATCTCACCTTCTAGGTTTTGATTGTGAATTTTTAAATAGGAGATTTCTTTATCATGATCATAACATTTTCTTGTTGTCTCTTATGGTTCATTCTAGCTCTCGATTTTGATTCCATAAGCGATGATTCTCATCGTCTTTCTATTATTTCAACAACTTCTGCATCTCAACTTCAGCTTGTAGACGTTTATTGATCGCCTTATATTACTCTAACTCGTCCACTGTTGTTTGTAATTTTGACTTCATTACTGAATATGTGTTTGCCATTGCTCCTGACTTTTTTCGATGATAGTTGGTTTCTTTTGACTTGATTTCTTGATGATACGGGTCTTCTTCTGGCTTGATATTGCTCTTCAATAATAAACGATCTTCAATTTCTTCAATATCTTCCAAGCACTCCTTTTAATATTTTCTTTGACTTGGTTTTTATTGATAAATGGTCCTTGGCTTCTTTGGACGTAAACAATCTTTTCTTCTTCTTCTTTCTTTCTTTTTATTTTTATCTTTTTCCTTTTCTTTTTTTTTAGTTTGTCTTTTCTTTTTCTTTTTTTTGTCCTTTTTTCTTTTTTTCTTCCTTTTAAATAACTTTTTTTTTCCAAAAAAAATTATTATTATTTCAAAATAATAATTATAATTATTATTTTTTATTTTTTTCCCACACTAATAATTATTTATTTTTAAAAATATTAATATTATTATTATTAATATAATGTTTTATTAATAATATTTAATACTAATAATATTAAAATATATTGAAATTTTATAATAATAGTAATATATTATTATTAAAAAAATTCAATAGTTTTAAATTTAGGGTTTTGTGTGTAATGAGGCGAGAGGGGTGTGAGGGCAACGAAAAGCAAGGATTGGCGAGTGAGTGGTGGAGGGAGGGGACGTAGGGGAACTGGCGCAGGTTTGAAGGCAGGAGCGCAGGGACGTGAAGGAGCAAGACAAGGTGGAGGAAGGTGTGAAGGGAGATGTGGAGGGAGGTGTAAGCGAAGTGCAAAGGAATACAGGGTGAGCAGGCGGAGGCGGGGGTGGATGCAACATGCAGGGACGGGGTTTGGAGTTGCAGGATCTCGCGATGGTAGATAGGTGGAGCACAGGGAGAGCAGGCGTAGCGGGGTCGTGGCGAGCAAGTGGGAGATCGCTGGAGTGTGCAGATGTGTGGGGGATGGGCAAGCAGGCAGCGTTGGAGGAAGGGAGGGATGAGTGTGGAGGGGAGCCTAAGGGTGGGGAGGAGGAGTAGAGGTGAGAAGGTGAGGACACTGGGAGCGACCGATAGAAAAAAGTGGTGTGTGGAGGCTGGCGAGAGGAGGCGCGGAAATGGGAAGTGGTGCAGAGGAATAGGAGGAGCGCGGGAGAAGTAGAACGCAGAAGGGAGATGGGGCTGGATGGAGCCGGAAGCTGGGAAGGAGACGGGGTGTAGTTTGAGAGCTTTGCAGAGGTGGAGAAGGAGTGTTGCAGAAGCACTGGAAGGGGGATGCTACGGAATTGCGGAAGCGGGGGGGAGTGTTGTGGCCAAAGGCCTTTTTTCAGTAAAAAAACCAGAATCTTTAGAAACTCTGAAGTGATAGCGACCAATAGGAGTACAGTTGGCTATGATAACAATGTAATATCCATAGTTGGATATTCTGAATTAACTCGGGATGAACCCATAATTTCTGAAATAACCCACATATCCGTAGATATAAAAATGATATATAAATTAATAGATTGATGAGATGATCAATAATTTACAATGAAGCTCGCCTTTATAGGCTTGAGCATGTGTAGTGAAGGGTTACACCCTTTCACTTAATAATTAATAACTATAATTAATATCTTATTTTATATTCGTTACATGTTTGATTCACATTTTGAATATCAATAGTACGCTTTTTTTCGTTGGAAAAAAAATTTATTTAATGGATGTTGGTTAGAATTTTATTGTTTAAAGTTGGTAATGTAAGAATTATTTAATGGATATTGAAATTGTTTATAACGATGTTGTTTAATGGTTCAAATTTCATTATATTCATAGTTGAGAAAAACTAAAGAGATAATTGTTCTAAAGATACTTTCTATATGGAGAGATATGTAATGTATTATGCATAAAAAAGACAAATATAGTAACAGTAATGTTAGTTGATACAACATGGAATATTTATGAAAGCTCCATGCATTCATGTGGATTTATACAACTAAAGGAATAATTGTGTGAAAGATGATTTCTATAATATTGTATTGGGAATTGCATATAAAAAATAAATATAGAAATAATTTAACTTTTGCTATATGAATGCATTAAGTAGTTAGTGAATGTAGGTTAGAGTTTTAATGTCTAAATTTGGCAATGTCAATGTAATGTAATAATTAGTTAATGTGCATTAAGTTAGTTTATATCGATGTAATAATTAATTAGTTGATAAGCATGGAATATTTATGAAGGTTCTATGTGATGTTTAATGAGTCAAATTAACTAGATAAAGGACAAATATAGTAATAATAGTAATCATTAGTTAGTGGGCATTAAATTTGTTTATATGGATGTAATAATTAATTAGTTGATACAACATGGAATATTTATGAAAGCTCCATACAATTTAGCTGAATATTGGTGTTTAATGGATGAGATTTAACCATATAATATTGATAGTTGAGAAAAACTAAAGAAAAATTATACGAAAACACTTTTTATATGGGGAAGATGTGTAATGTAACATGCATAAAAAATACTAATAATTTAAATTTGGCTATATTAATAGAATAATTAGTTAATGGACATTAAATTTGATTATATCAATGTAATAATTAATTCGTTGATAGAACATAGAATATTTATGATGGCTACGTAATTTTATCCTATAAACTATACATGTGTTTAATTGATCAATTTGAAAGAAGTTAATGCGTTTTAACCTAGAGTATGGGGGCGATGGTGATGATTACTATGATTGCACCAAGAAGGTGCATTTCTACAACGGAAGTGGGGGAGAAGTGTTTGTATGTCCCATAAAAATAAATAAATAATAAAATAAGAATGAATTCATGAATGTGTTTTAGTATAGTGGATCCCGAGTGGGGGAAAGTGTGTGTTTGTCCCATGAAAAAAATTAAAAAATTAAAATATGTTGTTAACCCCACCCATGAATTCAAAATATGTTGTTAACCCCACCCATGAATTGTTCTAGAGGCAAATAGTAACTTTGATGTACTATCTTTTGCCCATATTTTTGGATAGCATGATTTGAAAGAAGACTAAGTTTCTAAGAAATATTTTTTTATTGTAGGAATAAGAAAGAGTCGAGAGGAGGGACAAAATTTCCAAATTCTGGAAAAAAAAAGGTGGTTTAATTTATGGTTTGTAATAATAATAATAATATATTTTTAAGGCCACGGCCAATCTAGACACCAACTTGGTGTACAAGACCCCCTTGTTTGTGGGACAAAGGACCCCCTCTACACAACAATGTAATAAAGGTGTACATACCCTACCCCCCTCTGTATTTGAACCTATGACCTCCTAGAGAGAAACACACGTTCTTAACCATTAGATCTGTATAGATTGGATTTTTTATAAAAATTTGAAGGCATAAAAAAATAAAGCTACTATAAAGAAGTTTAAGAAGACTATGTAATATGTAATGATAGGATTGAAAACTTTTAAAAATATTTTTTGAACTTTTTTAATTTTTCATTTGAAATATAGAATATAATTGTTGTTTTATTTTGGAAAAACCCAATTTAAAATATATTAAATTTAATATATATTTATATTAAATATTTTTTATTTCGAAATATTTGTATGCTACATAATTTTGTCTAATTTTATTTTATTAAATAATTATTTTACTAAAATATCTTCTTACCAACTTCTAAGAACATCAAACCGAACATGAGATACCAAATCTTTGACATAAAAGCAATTCCAAATTAAAAGCATTGTCATCCAAGCAATTCCAAGTTTATACTTAAATATTATACCTTGTCAAATTTATCCAAATGTAATTAGAATTTAAAACATATGGAACCCTTATAATAAGGAAAAATACAAAAATACATTTAAAAAAAACATATTACTAAATATTTATCAATTAAATATATTACTCGTATAATATTAATAAATTAAATTCAAATCTAATTTTAATTTTTAAAACAAATTATACATTCCATACATTTTAAGGTAATTGAAAATACATTTAAAAAAACATATTACCAAATATTTATCAATTAAATATATTATTTGTATAATATTAATAAATTAAATTCAAATCTAATTTTAATTTAAAAAATATATATATTTTTCATACATTTGAAGGTAATTGAAAATATTATGATTATTTGATTATGTATGTTTCCAAAATGTGAAAGCTTTGAAATGTTAAAAAAATATGAACATAAATTCTTCATTTTAGTGATAAAGAAAATGTTATATTCTTTTCTAAAAATACTTTGTATATTTACAATCATATTTATTCAAGAATTTAAAAACTAGAATCTTCAATCATATCATCTCTATTTCTCAATAGACCACATTATTATAAATAATCATTTCCTAATTAAATAAATTAAAAAGAATAACAAATAAAAAAATATTAAAATAATTATTTATATAGAATATCCTAATAAAAGGACTTCTTACCCATCGAGTAAATTAATATTATAATACTTTTTTATCTAAATAAATAAATTTTTATTTTATTTTATTTTTCATAATATTTTTGTTTAAACATTAATTAAATATAAATATACCATTTAAAAAACCTGGTTTCACATTATTATGTAAATATTCGGATTTACAACTAATCATCTAAAACATGAAACGACACTAAAACTTAAAACTTAAAATATTGTTTCAAGATGGTTTCATAGAAATAGTTTAGTCAAAGTGGTTGAGAATTGTGAATAGTAAAAAGAAGTTTGGAGGTTAAGTTTTTGGGTTTGGTGTTTGTCTGAGTCTAGACCATGTCTTTGTCAAATCAAGTTAGAGAATGACAAATGATTTCAACAATCCTTAGACTTAAATTTGTAAATATAAGAATATCTTTTATACGATGGTTGATTTAATTTCATGGTTAACAACTATAATTAGGGGAAATTTTAAGGATCTGTAATTTTTTAAAGTGTAAAAATTTTGGGGAATAAGATTCCAAGCATAAAATGTTTGCGGCAATTTTGGCCATATTTAGTGTAAATTTTTTTTATCTCATGGAATTTGAAGAATTATTTTTTTAAAATAAAAGTTAACATTTAAAAAAAAAAATTGAAAACTAATCTAGTGCTAAATTTAACCCTTAAAATTTTCCTTACTCTGAACACAATTAAAAGCATTGTTAATAAAGAGAAATCCTTTTGATTCTTTTCATTGAACTCAAAACACTTGGTAGCAAAATCAACAATACTTCTTTGCTATAAGTAAGCCAAATAAACATTCAAACTGTAATTGCAAAATGAATCATGTTATTATTTGTATGGTTGATCTAACCCTAAGATCTAAATTGAATCAGTGCTCTCTAAATTCATCATAAGTATACCAAATACACATTCAAACTGAAATTGCAAACTGAATTATAATGCACTGCATATAGTTCCACAATATGTAAATGCCAAACCTAATATGCATATAGTTCCACAATATGTAAATGCCAAACCTAATATGAGAAATTTGGATTTATTTAATATGCATTACTGTTTTGAAAACTTTTGAAAAACAAGAACAAAGAACTTCCAAAAAAGCAGTAAAGATTTTATTTCAACAAATAAGAAAAATGCAAGTGATGGAATTTGACTGGTGAATTGCCCGTCATAAGTCAATTTAACCATCAAATACGGCTAACACTTCAACCAGGCCGTCACAAGTCAATTTAACCATCAAATACGGCTAACACTTCAACCAGGCCGTCACAAATTGGCTTGTAATATGGAAAAACGTTCAGGAATTTGGTTAGAACCGGTAACTTCGACGTGTCGGTCATTTGAATTTCCTACCCACAGACAGATCAATACATCGCAACTAGACATGGAACTTAGCAAACATTAGATATAGAACTAGCTTAGCTGATATAGAACGAGCTTAGCAAACATTAGATATAGAACTAGCTTATACATCGCTACACATAGCTTGGCTGATATCAAAATTTGGTTCACAGATCCGAATCCTGATATAGAACTTTTAAAATTTGCGCCTACGCCTGAAATATGTGTTCAGCGCTTTTTCTTGTTTGGCCGCTTTCTGTACATCTTGAACCACCTCTGCTGTATCTTCTACCTCTGTAGCATCTTTAGCTTCTTGTACATTATCTTCTATCCCCATTACCTCTACTGCTCTCAGTTCTTCTGCGTTTTGAACTTCACTACAATGCTGGTCCCGCTGATTCCCCTCATCCAAATGGATTATTTCGGGTTGTTCAAGACTCATTTGCGGACCCATAGACACGGGATTTTCTTTGCACTCGTAGTGAGCAGAAGATGGTTCCTTGGTGTTCACGGCTTCGATTATTTTGTTTGTAGAGCATACTTGGGATACATCAGAGAGGTTGCTGGATTTCGCAGCTTCCTCAGCACTCATAACCCTGATTACCTGCCCAATGTTTAGATTATTCTCCTGCATAATATAGTTCAAAATTTCTTGAATCAGAGTACGATACAATACTATAAAACTAATACTAAAACCTGAAGATATAGAGATTGAGAGATCAAACCGGGGGTAGCAGCGTCCACTTTTTTTCTCGCCATTCTTGAGCAGGACGTAACAGTGAAAGAGGATATGCCGTTAAAATGTGCGTACGAGGGAAGGAAACCAACCAAAGATGGCGACCGTCACATGAAACCTCTCTGACTATAAAGCCGGGCCACCAGCAATCTGTCTCCCAAGCTTCCACAGCTACTCCATTTAAACAATGGAGAGGCCACTGTCTGTGTGGCGGAATGGGTCTCACATCATCCCTAGAGACCTCCACCAATGACTGTCCATGAGTCCTTATAGACTTTTTCACCTCCAACAATGACTTTACATTAGTCCTTACAATCTTCTTCAAATTTACCTTGCAAACCCCTCCTCTTTCACTAGTTCTGACAATACCTTCAACCCAAGCCCCTTTATATCCTTCCTCATTGCTGCGAACCTCCACTGTCATTCCTTCCTTCAGTGCCATTCCACTAGTCTAACAAAGTACTAAAAAAGCTAAATGGATTCAAATCACTTTCTTGTTGCCACCACAAGCCCTCTCTTCTCCAAAATAAGCCCAACCAACTTTGCTCTTGGAATGTTGGGGCTCTTACATGCATATATAGAGAGTATATGAAGAAGATAAGTCTATGTAGATTGCGTATGAATACAACCATCAATCAGAAAAGGAGTAGTTTATTTATTAAATATCGTTTTCAAATTTAGGGTGGGGTTTTCTAATTTAAGGTGGGTTTTGGTCGGAATGAGTTAAATTAAATGTAATAAATAGTGAGTAGTCATTTTGTTTATATCGATGTATTACTTATTGGTTGATAGATCATGGAATATTTATGAAGGCTCCATACATGTATCGACACTTGATGAGTCAAATTTGATATTCTTACTACTCTTTGTTGGCTATGTCAACCTAATAATTAATTATTTGTTTATATCAATGTTGTACTTAATTGGTTGATAGATTATGGAATATTTATGAAGGTTACATCCATTTAATTGGATTTATAACCGTGATGTTTGAGGGGTCAAATTTAACAATTTAATATAGGAAAACTATGTAATATAAGGTACATATAAAGAATAAAAATAGTAAGCTATATCAATGTAATAATTATTGTAATAATTATTTAGTGGATGTGGGTTAGAATTTTATTGTTTATATTTGGTAATATTAAATGTAAAAATTAGTTAATGGACATTGAAGTTGTTTATAACAATGTTGTTTAATGGGTCATATTTCATTATATTGATAATTGAGAAAAACTAAAGAGATAATTGTTTTAAAAATACTTTTTATATAGGGGAGATATGTAATGTATCATACATAAAAATGACAAATATACTAATAGTAATGTTAGTTGATACAACATGAAATATTTATGAAAGCTCAATACATTCATGTGGATTTATACAACTAAAGGAATAATTGTGTGAAAGATGATTTCTAAATATAGTAATAGTAATGTTAGTTGATACAACATGAAATATTTATGAAAGCTCAATACATTCATTTGGATTTATACAACTAAAGGTATAATTGTGTGAAAGATGATTTCTATAATATTGTATTGGGAATTGCATATAACGAATAAATATAGCAATAATTTAACTTTGGCTATATCAATATAGTAAGTAGTTAGTGAATGTGGGTTAGAGTTAAATAATGTTTAAATTTGGCAATGTCAATGTAATGTAATAATTAGTTAGTGAGCATTAAGTTTGTTTATATGGATGTAATAATTAATTAGTTGAAAAGCATAGAATATTTATGAAGCTTCTATGTGATTTAGTTGGAGTATATAAAAAACTATATATACCCGATGTTTAATGAGTCAAATTAACTAGATAAGGACAAATATAATAATAATAGTAATCATTAGTTAGTGGGCATTAAATTTGTTTATATGGATGTAATAATTAATTAGTTCATATAGCATGGAATATCTATGAAGGCTCCATAGAATTTAGTGGAATATTGGTGTTTAATGGGTGAGATTTAACCATATAATATTGATAGTTGAGAAAAACTAAAGAAACAATTATAAAAAACACTTTTTATATGGGGAAGATGTGTAATGTAACGTGCATAAAAATACTAATAATTTAAATTTGGCATTAAAAAGACTAATAATTTAAATTTGGCATAAAAAAGACTAATCATTTAAATTTGGCTATATTAATATAATAATTAGTTAATGGACATTAAATTTGATAATATCAATGTAATAATTAATTCGTTGATAGAACATAGAATATTTATGATGGCTACATAATTTTAGCCTATAAACTATACATGTGTTTAATTGATCAATTTGAAAGAAACCAACACTTTCTAACCTAGAGTAAGGGGGGGATGATGATGATGATGATTATGATTGCATCGAGAAGGTGCATTTCTACATCCCAAATGGGGGAGAAGTGTTTGTATGTCCCATAAAAATAAATAACATAAGAATGAATTCATGAGTTTGTTTTAGTATGGAGCCCGAGTGGGGGAAAGTGTCTCTTTGTCCCATTAAAAAAAATTAAAAATTAAAAATAAAAAATAAAAAAGAAGAATGTATGAATTAGTGTGTTGTAGCATAGTGGTGAGAGGGATGTGTGTTGTAGTTTAGTTGTGAAAGGTTTGCATATTTGATTCCTCTTGGTGCTTTGTACAACCAGAGTTAGATGGGTCTATACTGGTGATAATTTGATTTTAAAGTAACTGATAGACACAAAGTTGATATATGAGACCTCTTTGATCCAACTAAAATTATATATAAAAAAATGACCTCAATAAAAATAGAAATAGAAAAAAATGAGTTAGTAATTGGATAAACTCAACCTCTATGAGAAATTCTTCCACGGATTGTTTAAGCCCAATCTTGAATTTTTGAAAAACAATCAATGAATAAATGTAATAATTAGTTAGTTGACATTAAATTTTATTATATTAAAGTAATAGTTAAGTAGTTGGTAGAGTATGGAATATGTATGAAAGCTCCATAAGTTTGGCCCAAATATTTATACAAAAAACATGTAATTTTTTTATTCCATTTAAGTGTATAATATCATTAGCTAAGAAAAGATGAGGGGTAATTGGGTGAAAGGTGCTTGTGTGGAAATACATTTTTTCAAGTTAGGTTGAACCTAGGCCAGGGCTTGCCCCAATGTTGGATGAAAGAACGAGCTACCCATAAGTAGAATGCTTCCACTAGGTTTGTACGAGGCTTGATCCATCTCGGATGTCTCTTGGGGAAGCGAAATTATCCCCCATAAGTGGCTCCCACCCTCGACCCCTCCCCGTGAGATTTGAACCCAAGACCTGATGGAGAATAAACCCCACACAATCCAATTGAGCTAAACCTCATGGGTATATGTGGAAAATACATTATATAAATGTGCATAAAAAGAACTTTATGTGTTGTTGTTGATGATGGGGGTTGTGGTGGCAGTGGTCATCATTATTAGAATTCACCAAGACCAAATTTGGTTTATTAGACCTATTGTCATACAACTTAGTAGCCTTGATATTGCAAGGATTAATCAGCTGCTAAACTGGTGGAACCTTAGGAAAATACCCATAAGTGTCACATGGGTAATGGTCTCTCTCAATTCCACCAAGCTAGACCTAAACTAACCACAAGAGGTGTAAATATTTTTCAAGTACCTACCACTTAAAACCAGCTTTCCACAATACTTGCTAGATCGATTTCTAAGAGACATGGTGCCTTGGAAATTAAAAAAGGGCCCAAAATATGGTGCCCTATGGGTAAATTCTAAGGATTTTAAGTTCTATGGATTGAAATGACCCTTAAGCACAAAAAGAGTAACTAAGAAGATCTGAAACAACACCAGGCTACTCTTAAAATGGATTAGTTACAGTAAAATGAGTAGGACCCAAGGGTAAATGGTTGTCTCAAGGTTTGAATAGTAAAGAATAGAGGTTTGTCACAATTTATTTTAAAGTGCTTAGGATTTTAAGCATACATGTCACTAAGCATCTTTAGGTGTTGAGTGTTAAAAGTTGCCAACATTGATTTTAATTCAGATCTTGGTTAATGTTAAGTTTAAATCTTAGATCCAAAGTTAATGAGTGCATTTAGGGTGCTAGTGATAGTTTAAGATGCCTCAACACATAAACAGCTTGTTGGTTTTAAGATATTAGATTTAGGGAATAAATAATGACAATCCAATAACACGCACTAAGTCGCACCAAGTCCAATACACAATAACTAAGCTAAATGTTATGCAAGAATGATTCTCATGTGCCTTTTTCGTAGGGTTCTTATATTGATTAACTCAAATTTGCATGCAAATATTCCTTTAGATGTATTTCCTAGGATGCATGTTATTTTCACCCAACAAATGTGAATTATTTCATAGTGCCAAAAAAAACTAAGAATAATGTGTTTTGATTGATGGAGAATTAAGGCTACAAGATAAATATGACCAGCGCCTTGATGTTGGGAAGGGGAGTTGATTTAGCCTTCCTAGTAATTGGGATGCAAATGATATTTGATATTGGTGAAGCCTCTGAACAATCAACCAAGTTAATCTAGTTGAGTTGCTCCCTTAGATCCAAATGCCCCTCTAACCTATAAACTAAGTGTTAGTGAATGGAAGTGAAGATTTGAAATCCCAAACCCTGCAACCAAACTAGCAAACAAATTAGAATAAGATGTATGAATAGCAATAAATAGAAACTAATAAATGCGAAAAATGCAATAAAATTCTAAGCAAAATTCCTCACCAAACCCCCAAATCAACTTGCATAGTTGAAGAAATCAAATTCATACATCACTAAACAAAAGAAATTTTACCTCAACATAGATCCACTACTATTAATACATCAAATATGAAATAAAGATCCAAAATCCATCTACTCACAACACAAGAAACACCATGTTGTGAATAAAATAATAATAATAATAAACATCAACACACACACACATATATATATATATATAATAATAATTAATAATGTCTTTCCGAAAAGACATGACTATTAGTGAAAGGGTATTCTGCCAAAATATAAATAACTGGCCCTCAATTGTAATTCATATCATATCTTATTTTATCATCTTTTATATAAATTCATATTTATGGATTATTTTTCATTTATGAAGTGGAAGTTCGAGTAAATGAGATTTTCTCATTACAATGGTATCAGAGCTAGACTTGTAGCCATCATTTTTGGGTTTCCCTAAAATCTAGGACCTTGTCCAAAAATCAGGTCCTTGTCCAAAAAGCAGCCCTTGGCCCAAAAACATAAAAATAGAAAAAAAGTAAGTAAAAAGAAAAACAAGAAAAAAAAGTAAAGAAGTAAAACCAATCATTCCTCCCAACCACCCAATCTACACCATTTTACAAAAATTAAGGGGAAGATAAGATTAGAATAGCATCAAAAGAAGATTTTCTACAAGAAGAATCATATTTAATATTGTTTATTATAAAAAAAGGAGATATTGAATAAATTTCAAAGAAAAATCAAGAAGATGGGTTTTAATGTTGAAAAGAAGGGAAGGTTTCCTAGAACCTCGTTGATGAATGTCTCAATACTATTTAGATTTAAAGGGACACTTGCAGGGAAGGATGTCACCATTTCTATTGCCCCTACAGAAAGAAATAATTATATTAGTGTTGAATTTGCTAACCATTTAGTGATTCCCGAATCAAATATAGGTTAAAGGACAGACCTTTGGAACAAGAAGCATTTCAAATAAGTGGATTAGAATTGAATGTTGGAGATTATATGGTCATATCTCAATTCATTTTTAGTTCCTTATGGAGCTTTGATGGTGACATAGTTTTAGGGTTACCTTGGATTAAAACATTGGGGACCATCATCTTAAATGCTGAAAAGAAGTTTATGAAATTTTCTTATAAGCAGAAGAGAATCACACTTCAAGATATTACAATAAATTCATATTTAGAGGCTCCAAGATATGAAGACTTCAAGGATATATCAAAGATGATTTCACGGGGTAATCAGAAGTCAGAACAAAAGAAGCAGGAAGAAGTTGAAAATATTGTCACCAGTAAGGATGAAGAAATTACTCGTTTGAAGAATCATAGTCTAGAGTTGATCGCACAGATTAAGAAATTAAAAAGGAAAAAAATATCGCAAGAAGAAATCCAAGATAAATTCCACCCAAAAGAAGTGGATCTCCAAAAATAATTCAATAAGAATCTATTAGAAAAAAATGAAGAAAATTCTCGCTTAAAAAATTTGAATCAAGGGTTGCTTGAACAAATTACAAAATTAAAAATTTGAATCAAGGGTTGCTTGAACAAATTACAAAATTACAGTCTATTCTAGAAGATGAGCTGTTGAAGCTGGAAAATATACATACTAGCCAAAATCCTACAGACATGTTGACAAATGTAGTATACATAGAGAAATTGGGTTCCTGCTCGGTTTTAGTTGGCCTTCTAGCGTGAAGGTGAAGATGAGAAATTTTCCATGTCCAAGGTTCAGATCATAGTCTAGCAAGTGTAGCAGTGGTGGAGTTGTTGTGATCGGTCTCCAAGTGGGAGATTGTTGGTTGTGGAGCATGATATTCGTGATTCAGAGATGATGTTGTTCTAGCTGTGTTTGTACCCCATTTTGATATGATATGCAGGTGGAATGTACACTCACCCCATCGGGGGGGTGTGGGGGCCAGCAGGCCCCTGGAAGAAATTTTTTGGGTTGTTTTGTTGGCCAACAGATTACGGGCCCATGGTTTTGGGTAGCTTGTGGTATTTTCCCATGGTAATTCCCCTTTAAAAGGAATACATTGTAATACAGATGTGTAATGTATTGTAGCATTGTAAATATCTCTGTGATTGTGTAAGAGAGACTGAGAGAGAGTGAAGAGGAAGTTGCAGCGGATGTGTTGCAGGTTGTATCCCTTCATTTGTTGGATGGTATAATAATAGGGACTTGCAATTTATGTGTGGACGTAGCCCATATTGGGTGAACCACGTTATATTGGTGTCTCTTTTGTAATGTTTTTTATGTGATTTATATTTGCATCTTCTTCACTGTTATTTCTCTGCGATCTTGTTTTTCTAACAGAATCTTCAGTAATTTCATGTTAATCACATAAAATATCTCACTTATGATACATTCCTCGGTGTCAGTCATTCCATAATAGATCATATATTTTCAGGATCCATTGAGATTCCTTGTTCTGACACAATGTGTCCCAAGTACTTAATTATACACTGATAGAATAAGCACTTACTAATATTGGCATACAACCATTTCTCTCTGAGTACTTGCATTACCAATATTAGATGTTATTCATGGTCTTCTTTTGACTTGGAATAGATGAGGATGTCATCTAGGAACACAATTAAAAACTTATCCAAATACTTCCTGAAAATTCCATTCATTAGACACATGCATGTTACTGGTGCATTTGTCAATCCAAAAGGTACCACTGTAAACTCATAATGCCCATAATTCATCCTGAATGTTTTGTTACTGATGTATTCATTCTTGATTTTGACCTTGTGATATCCCGATCTCATATCTATTTTTTAAAATACTCTAGCTCCTCTCAACTAGTCAAACAAGTCATTAATACTCAGTAAGGGATACTTGTTTTTTGTTGTTGCTTTGTTCATTTGTCTATAGTCTATACATAGTCTTAGAGTTCCATCCTCCTCCTTTAAAAACAACATAGGATCTCCCCAAGGTGACACACTAGGTCTTATGTAACCATTCTTCAAAATCTCTTCTAACTGCATTTGCAAATTTTTCAATTCTAGAGTATTCATTCTGTAAGGTGCTTTAGATGAAGGAATTGTTCCTGGTACCAAATATATAGTGAAATCTCTCTCTCTCTCATGTGGCATCCCTGGAAATTCTTGAAATACATCTGCAAACTCCTATACACTAGGTAATCTTGTAGTTCTATTTCTTTTCCTTTCCTTGGTTCTTGCACATGAGTTGCATACAACTAGAAACCTTTCCTAAAACACTTCTTCAACTGCAAATTTGTGATCTGTCTCAGAGATATTGGTCTAGGTATACCTCTCACTGTCACTCAACTTCCTTCTTCATGTAGACAAGTATAATTTTTTTTATGACAGTCAAGGATGGCATGATGTGCATCCAACCAATCCATGCCAATCACATCATATGAGACTAAAGGTATGATGTTCAGTTTTGCAAAGGTTTTCATACCATTCATTTCCAAAGAACGGTTTCTTATATTTTGGGTGACTTTCCTCTTGGTTCCTGTAGCCAACTATACTAGACCTGTAGTCTCAATCTTGATTTTTTTCAAATAACGTATCTCAACTATGTTGGGTGCAATGTAGTTATGGATAGCTCCAGAATCAATCAAATTAGTTATATCTATATTAGAAGTCTTACCTGCTACCTCAATCATTCGGGACTGATGATTGGCTTGTCTACCATCCAAGGTTGCATAGATTCTCAGAATACTTATTCCAACATCACCAACAATTGAGGATTCTTGAATGTTGTTAAGGATACTTTATTTAAGTGGGAACTTCTTGGCATAATGATTTCCTTTGCATGTCCAAGATTCAATAGGTGGTCTATCAGAATTTTCTTCCCCTCTGGTTTTACTTTGGTTGATAGGAATTATCACTAATTCTGAATGATGGAGGCTTGAATCCCTTCCTTATCTATTCTTGCTTGTCTCTTTTCTTATCCTTCCAATCCTTTTGATATGGATCTTTGTTCTTATTATGATCATATAGGTGTTTTTCTTTCCAAATGGAATCATTAAGAGTCTTTGGCCTATCGTACGTAATCTTGCCATTATAGGAATATGGTAGATCACTGAGGAACCTCTAAATATTCACCTTCTCATCCTTTATGAATGCCGGAGAACGATAGGTTAGACCTCCTCATTTTGTATTCTGCACATAGATTTTCTATAAGGCCTTAAAAGGGATGTAAAGGAAAATGGGAGGTCTGCACCATGCATTAGATCTTGTCTAGTGCTTCGGCATATGAATAATATGATTTGTATCCCCATTTTGAATGTAAAGTGTAATTTTTTCTTTGAAGGAAAAAAATAACTCCAAATGGATTCCAAGTGTATGTCTAAATTTAGTTACATTTATTACAAAATATATGTCTTATAATATTCAAACTATTCTTTAGTTGCACATAATCAATCTACAAAATCAACACCTTTTCTCATTTCACTATTTTTGAACAATTTTACTACATTGGATGCCCAAACTTTGTTACAAGTCCAAATTTTGATTTTCAAGTTGAGTTTTTTTCATGACATAATTGACCTTATCATATGATTACATTTTCCATTTAATCAAAAAAATTATTTATATTATGAACAATGTCTTAGAAAAATGCATAGCATACAACATGCAATTCTAAGAATGAAGATATGGTTACGATTCAATTTACGACGCAAAAGGGTTACAAAGGATTTAAATCCTTATTTACAAAAATGAGCTCATCATCATTCAATGTAGACAAAATTGTAATCAATAAAAATCACATAGAAGATACTCTGAACTCCATTGTTGTTGTCATTAGGAAAATAAAATGAAGATGAAGAGGCAAAGAGATGGGATGACATTGATATGAACTAAAGACACCATAGAAGGGATGAAATCACTTAGACATGTTCAATTTCACTTAGAATGAACCAAGATATGTTCAATTTTTTGTGTGGAAGCACTTAATTACATTAAGTGTATTCTTACTTGGATTACTTACAGTGTTCCAACAAGCTTAGTAGTGGTCTACATTGAAGTTGTTAGGGTTGCTTAGTATGGAGTGATGGTTATACCTCCATTTAATTGATTTAAGGATATATGCACAATATTGTTTGAAATTGCATATATGTACAACATGGATGGTCTCAAGCACTTGATTGTTTGAATTTGTATGCACACAAAGCGTGATTCTAGTGATCATACATGTTTCTTGTGATATGAATATTTCATATCCATGTTCATAATACAAGTAAGCATATTCTTTTGGTGGTTGGGTCATATCTATCGAGACGATGCATAATATATGTTGAAGAACAACAAGTGCATGATATGATTGTGATGATTATGGTTAATATATACTCTAGGTATTGAGACTTGTAGAGTGACACACATACGTTATATTATTTAGGTGCATCACTAGAAAACTTAATTTAACATAGGTAGTTGTTTGCTATGGAATTGGAAGGATTATGAGGGTAAGATATAATATACCTATGATGGTGCCATAGTGACCCATACCTGATATTTTTCATAATTTGTGTATTCATCATGATGGTTGCATAATGAGGGTAACCATATAGTAGATTGAATGTTGATTCTTATGATTCCATGATTTTCATGGTGTTGAAGAAAAAGTTGATCCCACCCCTTCCACACTTATCAACCCTTATATTTTTCAATTATTCATCATGAGACTTTTGGATGAATATTTATCCTTCAAATAGAAATTAGGAGTAGCCTTTCAAACTTGATCATTGATGATAAGCAAGGTGGATTGATTCAAAGCCAAGACAATGCTTTAAATCATAGTGGAAATTGAAATTAGGAGCAATTATGTTAAATGGTTCTTTTATGACACATGAATATGTAACATGGATCTTTCATTTATTTCAAGAAGGTTGGCACTTCAATTCATTTAAGTTTAGGTGTTTTACTAGATGTGTTTTGAAACAAATTTTGTATCTTTTTTTCACCTTATGAGAAAAGTTGTATAACAAGGTTTTATCGGCATGTTGTTATGGAAGCCAATATATTCTATCTCTAACAAACTTGAGTGCTCCTCTAAAGCATGATTTGGGTGATGACATATGGTTTTTTCAGCAATATTTTTTTCTGATTGGACACATTGGCCCCACTAGTATATAGTTTGGTTTTTCTTAATGGATCTTTTGGTGTTATTGATTACCTATTTTTGGGAAAATTAGGACGTTACTTGTGACCATATTTATGCATGAATGGGTGGGTATGGATAAGTTCACTAACCCTATGCATATGGGGGTGTATTTTGATGAACTTGTGTTCTAGTTTTGAAATTGGTTAAATTAACCTCATATGAAAGCTAATGTTGGTTATGGGGTTTTGTTTAGTGAAGTAAAAAATATGACTAAGAGTAGGTCAATGTGCCTAGGTGCTTTAAGTGCTTTTTTTATTGGAGAATTTTTTTTCCCATGGTGCAGGTAGAACCAAATAGGTATTTGTCAATTTTTTCTTCCTCGAGTGAGGGGAGTTTAGGAAGACTAGAGGAAAGTGAGACATCTAGTAGGTCTACAAGAATTATATCAACTAGATGTCAAAAGATCAGAATAAAATTCTATAAACACATGAAATTTTTTCTTGCTAAAGGGGGGTCATGTTCTCATGTTGATGAGACCATAGGCGACATCAAGGTTCCCTTGAGATACAAACATCTAGTGAAAAAATGGGTACCCAAGGATCTTCCTCAACTAAACATAGATTTTTGTGTGAATGAGAGGATATATCGGATTGCACCATCATCATTACATGGTTTGGGGTTGTTTTGCATGGATGGTATAAAGGTCGGTTACGACAGATCTACTGAATTGATGGAGTATGTTGAACCCTATTTCAACTACAAATATTGGATGCGACTAGTCCAATATACATGAAGTATGCGCATATATGAATTTTCTGCAAACTATTTAGAGTTGAAAGACAAGGATCAAAATAAAGGAGAAACGATGTACATTGACGGAAGGCCAAAAGCTATAGGGAATATTGCAGGGTTTATAAACAGTACACAACCAGGGTCTACAATTAAGAAACCCAATTGCATATTTGAGGGGTGTGAAGGAAACTGTGTTTTTGTATGTGCCATTAAATTAATAGCTGCAGGGGAAGAGTTGCTTATTAATTACAATTTGAATCGAATAGATACAAACATGGTTACTGTGGGAGTGGTACATCTAACAATTTACCCAAACTTTAATGAATGAATCTAATATCTTATGTATTTTTCGTTAGTCTATTGTTATAATTTCGTTAAAATTTTCAATATTTATTTCCCAGGGTAGTGATTAGGGCATCTCCCCGACAGCTGATCAGAGGAGTACACCATCCTCGAGGCAGCAGGTATACATCTTTGTAATTGTACAAATATAATATGAGTTCAAAAAAAAAATTTGTTGTTTTTTCATCAGTATATTCGTTTCGTTTAGATAATTTTATCTATATATTTGATGCAGAGTGCTGATTGGGGAAACTACCCGACTATTGATAAGACGACAGTAGCCTCGAGGAAACATGTATACCTCATTGTAATTGTACAATTTAAATACGATCAATATGTTTTCTTATTCTGTTTTTTTCGTGAGTATTTTGGTTTTGTTTAGATAATTTTTTCTATATTTTTGTTGCAGGGTGTTGTTCAAGGCACCTCCCTAGCAGTAGATCATACCAAACTAGCCTCAAGGCAACATGTATACATCGTTGTACTTGTACTACTATAATATCCGCAATATTTTTAATTATTATTTATTTTCATGAGTATATTGGTTTCATTTCGATAATGAATTCTATATTTTTTGTCACACACTAGTTATCCAGGCATCTCCCTGGCAGCTAATCAGAGGATTACACCATCCTCGAGGCGGCAGGTATACCTCATTGTAATTTCACAAATATAATTATATGAGCAATATGTTTTTTTATTAAGTTTTTTTCATGAGTATACTGGTTCCATTTCAATAATGTTTTATACAATTTTTTTTCAGGGAAGTGATCGGGGCAAGTCATCAACCATTGATTAGATGAGTACATGATCCTCGAGGAAACATGTATTTTTCATTGTAATTGTACAAATATAATATGACCAATATGATTTTTTGTTATGTCTTTTTCTTGTGTATATTGGTTTCATTATGATGATGTTTTCTACATTTTTGTTGCAGGGTGATGATCGGGGAAAGTCCCCAGTTGTGGATTAGACGACACTAGCTCAAGGAATCATGTATACCTAATTGTAATTTTAGAAATCTAACATGAGAAATATGTTTTTTTATTATTTTTTTTCCTCAGTCTATTGCTTTCATGTCAATAATGTTTTATATATTTTTGTTGCAGACTACTGATTCAATGTTTGATCCAGCATAAGAGAAATCAATAGATATTGATGTGGATGAGCTCATGCACGATGCTAACATTGGATCTTTGCTAGACCCAATTAATATTATAGAGAATACCTAAAAAAAAAACCATGAGGATATCCTTCGTCTACTATTCATTCAGTCGCAGACAAATGAGATTAGAGCAAAGGTTGATGTTTTGGTAAAGAGATCTCAGGCATTGAAAGTAAGTTGCGGGATATTGAATTAGAAGATAAATTCATTTAGTATTTTATAATTTTTACTTGTGTATGATCGTGAACTAAAATATGGTTTGTATTTACATGATTTTTTGCGCCCACACACTAGTGGTCAAGGTGTTGTTGGTACTAGTGATGCTCGTGGAGATTCGTCACATGAGAAAATGACTCCACTTGCATATCATGTGCCATTGTTGTCGACGGAACAATCAGCAACACATTCCATGACACCCCCGAGGCCAAATGTGAGTGCACCCTCTAGTGGCCGACGCACGCCAGATCGTACAGAAGAAGGGGTCGATGCAGAGACTAGTATTGATATTGCTCAAGCAACATTTCCTGGATCTTCTGATGTCACTAGCATGGGTACACTACACACCACGTTTTTGGTGGATGAATAGCTCATTCCCATAAATATAGAGAAGATCCCAGGTATTTATACATTGTTTAAGTTATTTTTTATAATTTGATTGTAATATACTCATAAAACATTGTTTTTCAACTAATGATGACATGATCGTCTTGCAGGAAATGATGTTTTTTATAAACATCTAAAGGATTTGTCATTGGAGATATTTGGGCCCACCATCTGCACAAGGTGGGATAAAAAAATTAAATTTTTTAAAGATGAGCTCACTAATCGCTTGGTTGGCATGTTCAGCAACGAGACCTTTAATCGAGTGAAGGTCTTAAAGAAGGCTGGCCAACATATGAAGATTGTGAGGGACCAATATAGGGTTCATCTAGAAAGGAACCCTAGATATGATCGCCCTATAATGATTCCAGGAAGAGAGTGGAAATCCCTAGTGGAAGATGGAAATGAAAGGGCTTTGAGAAAAGAAGGAAAGCTACGACCAAGCGTAGGAAGGTATGCAATAATTTCCACAATGTAATTATAAACCTTATTATTATTAATTTTTAGATAAAATTTGAAACATATAACATATTTCAACATTTTCATAGGTTGTCAGACACATCAAAGGCCACAAAGGAAAGACAAGAAAAAATTGGTCAGCACAAGCTTGGGCCTGGTGGTTATTCAAATTTGGCGGCACGAATTGTAAGTATCAAAAAACCAATATTGCATCCAAATAATAAATTGAAAATTATTTTCATTTTATTTCACTGCGAAAGGTAAATTCATGATGTTATGCAAATATGCAGGATGATCGATTCAAGGAAGTGCCCACAGAGGAAGACTTGAATATTGGCTTCCAGCACAACTTTGGAGCTGTTGTTGAATGCCGAAAAATATTGTCTGGGAAAACACAGTCTTCCGGTGGTTCATCTTGGGCGCAGGTATATAAAATCAATGAAGTTTAATGAAGATTGATTACTTGTGCAATCTATTCGTTTCACTATTTTCCATAAAATAATGACTTTGTTTTGAGTAGGAAAGCAACGATCCACTTAATGTCGAGGATGGAGAACAACCCATCGAAGATCATGCTTCAAATCATGGTAATGAATGTATTCATATGCTACAATTTAAAATATTGCATTGCAAATGGTGAATATTAATTGTACTTTTCCATGTTTCAATTGTAGAGCATGTAGAGGGTCACACTATACAAGATGAGCCTAGACAGGAACATGAAGTACATGATGTGCCCACATCAAGTAAAAAACACCTCTATAATTTTTTTTTAATGAAATACTTGTCATTATAATAACAAAAGATATCAATGTAACATTTTTACATTATTGCATCAAATTCGGACTACTTGTAGCAGCATCCACGTCGCGAGTACTCTACTAGCCAGACATTACAAAAAGTTGTAGATGCCACAAGAACTGAACAACAAGTTGCAGAAGATGACTTTCTTGCTGATTTTGTCAAAAGAAAAAAACCTAGAAAGAAGTGACTAAAGAAACACCATGTATACTTATTTTTGATAATATAATGTCATGCATTATTTTTTGCCTACTAAATGAATGAGTGGTTTAATGATGTTAGGATATTCCTATACTCCATCCTAGTCCTACTAGCTTTTCAGTCATTTTCATTTTTAGTCTTTTAGGGTTTGCATGCACTTTTAGGGTTTGCATGCATTCTAGGGTTTGCATGCAATTTGCATGCATCCTAGTCATCATTCCCAACACCTAGCCCTCAGTTAGCTAGCCCCCTGGACCTTATTCCTGGTCAGTTTCAACCCTCCTAGTGCCTAGTGTGCCCTCCTTTCACCTATTGCATGAGAGAGGCGCACTTCTTCACCTACCAGTCCAGTTATGTTCAGTTAACAAGAGTTCTCTCCCTGATTTTAGGCTTGACTCACACTTAACTGAACTTATCACTCCGATGGACCTCCAGTGTGACTAGATAGCATGTTTTGACTCTAGTTAGCTCCATGAGCACCCTCCACTGAGCCTCCTTCACTACATTAGTGCTTCCATGTGCCAGTTACACCTACCACATTCAGTTAGACTCAGTTTGACTTCTGGTTGACTATTACTTGTGCATTGATGACTTCACTAATGATGAGTTGGACTCCTAGTTATGATTTGATGACACTCCATTCATTATGGATCTGTCCATGCAGGCTAATTCAAATCACACCTAGTGTATTCGAATCCTAAGCATTGTATATTTACCTTTTTACTATTCAGATTAATGTAACATGTGTAATTATTCTTCCTCTATCTGATCTCCTTCGGATCTATGTTCTACTGCTCTATTCTTCTTCTATTATTCCTAAATTCTTTCATTGTGAGGTTTACATCATCTCTTTGGATCTACTGTGAGCATTTTCACATGGTATCAGAGCCATTTGAGAGCATATTCTACCTCCATTCTTGAGAGTTTTTTGCAGGTATTTCGAAGTTCCAACAGCATATTTAGTAGTTTCTTTTTGCAACAGTCAAAATGAACAATTCAAATGCTCCTTCCTCTCCTATGATCCTCACTCCTTTCAATTATTTTGAATGGAAGCGTGACATGAAATTACACTTGAAGTCGAGAGGGTTTTCTAGAATGGTTGATGAAAAAGACACCATACCACATGCAGCTGTAGAGAGAATCAAGCATATAAATAAAATGGATGAAGCTTTTGGATTCATATGCCTTCATATGTCTAAAGATCTACTGTTTCATGTTGAAGGATTGAAGTCTCCAAATGAGTTATGGACAAAATTGGAGAGTCTCTTTGGCAAACAAGATGGGCTAAGAGGCCACATTCTCGAAAATGAATTGGTTTCCCTACTGTAATATCCCCCTCTCTATCCCTATCAGGTTTATAAATGAGTATCATAAAACTATGTGTAAGGCCTAGTGAGGAGCTCAAGGCCAAGGCCCCACCAGTGGACCTTGAATCCCGTAGAAGGAAGAGAGACCATTAAAAGAAATGTAGATGACATTTGTCACCTTGAGCCCATAGGATTTTGAAGTCAAGTGAATGGACGATAAAACTCAAAACACCAAAAATATCCACCTAAGTAGATCTACCATAAACTAGTGACAGGAGGATATCTTCTACTAGAGAATATTGAGTTACCTTATGTAATTATGCTACATAAATCCCAACCAAGGGAAAATCATGTCTCGCACTTTTGTATCTTAACCAACAATTACCGTCATGTGAGAGAGACATGTCCTATATTTAAATATGAGCCTAAAATCCTAGATAAGGAATCTGGTATATACATAAAGATATATAGTGCAAATTGTAATAAACCCTAGGGATAATCGTATTTTAAATAAAAGAACATTATTCCCTAGAGATAATCCCTAATATTAATGATACCCTTATTAATCTTGGAGAAGTAAAGTCTCATTTAGGATATGTGATTATACCCTTTATTTGGGAACAAAGGGAGGATACATTATATATATATAGATATATATAATACTCAGATATATATATATATACTAAGGCTTGTTAAGCGTAAAACCCCTTCTCATGTAGAAGCACGCCGAGAGCAAGAGGAAAACTTCACATATTTCTCGGTGATGTGCGGTTTCCACAACAACTGTTTTGATGAGCATTAATAACAATAGAGCTCCATGTCTAACAAGTGGAGTTCCCACAATTCCACGAAGGGAACATACTGTCCTTGTAATTACTATCAGTGGCCTCTAAGGGGAAGCTACCGCTCCTGGGCGGACTCTCCAAGGAGCATGCGGGATTATAAATGAGTGGTAGGAATGCGATTGGGAGGGGGAGATATTTGGTTACATTATTGAAACGTAATGATAATATTGTTATTTGATCATTGCTGTTGCTCAGATCTCTGTATAACCGTAGATATCAGTAGGGATTGCTGAAGTGAGGGTGTAGATATAATATTGCTATAGATCATTGCTGCTTTCTCATGACCTCCGTGTTATAGTAGATCTTTGATCTCTGTAGTTGTATGAAAAATGTGATTTCATCCTACTAAGTTTTTCCATCTAGAACATATCTAGTTATGTTGTTTTGACTTTTAGACATCTTGTTTAAACGGTTGCTTATGATTTCAGTTGTGGGAGCCTTGAGAATGCTAATCTGAGGACTGTCCAAGGGAGCTTGATCCCTGTGTGATTTGTTGTTATATATAAATACTTTTATATTGTTTAAAGGCTGCGCAGAAGGGAAAGGACGGCTTAAGAGCCCGACCCATCTGCATATTACAATTGGTACATATATACATTACATACATTGTTGTTATTACTGCGAAAAAGGGACATAAATCGTAGCCTTACCGTGTCCATCTTACATTGCTACATTTTTTTGTTTAAGCTTTGATCTCTATCAGAACAGAGCAACGCCCAGATGCATCGAACAGAGATCGGGTTTCCTTCCCATGCATTTGTACTTATTTAAATGATCATTTCTCTGTCAGTATAGAATAGCGCCTGATGTAGAAACAGAGCAACGCCCAGATGCATCGAACAGAGATCGGGTTTCCTTCCCATGCATTTATATTTATTTAAATGATGATTTCTCTATCAGGATAGAATAACACCTGATGTAGAACAAAGATCTTAGTCTATATTCCTTTTACGTTTTGCATTTTATCTCCATCGTATGAATCTATGTGCCTTTTTGGGGATCTCAGGGAGATATAATATTGCTATATATCATTGTTCGGTGCGCTGTATTTATCTTGTTGAAGGCTATTTTTCTTAATGTATGTTTGTGTTGTGTGAGTCAAATTCGTTTCAGGTCTATTTAAGCATTGATTAAAAGGCGTAGATGCTAGAACACCGTGTAGATATTTATACTTCTGTTGTCAGATTTGAGATACGATTAAAGGAATGCAATCTGCATACATAGTTGACAGAGTATCTTTTTGTGGCATTTGCATGTTATCCCAACCCTGCCAAAAAGGATTTATTCCTATAATCAACCTTTGATCAGTCGGGTTGTCCTATTCCCTTTTATAGCTTGATTTCATCTTTTAACTTGTGATGGGGAGACATCATGACTCAGGAGTAGCAAACCAAAAATCGGAACGAGTTAATTTTGGCTTTAGGGTTTTAGGGTAGAAGCCTTTGATAGACGCCCTATCTTTGAGATTTCTTTATGAGCTCTTTCTCTATGAGTTCTGTCTGTTATGTGAAACACCTTGGGCGGTGATAGATCTCCTTACTAGGTCTTTAGGTGGTGACATATCCACGTGTTTACCTCTCTTCTTGTGAAGGTATGTTGCACATATATGTATTCTTTTAATGCATTACATAACCATCTCCAGATTTTGTGTGATGTGTGGAGTAAACCCTACATATTGGCGAGACAACAATCTTTGCCTGTCTACCTCTCTACTTGTGAAGGCGTGTTGCATCATAGAATGGTAAGTATCAAACTCTGTTAGGAAACGTTTTACCCGTCTGCTTGTGAATGTGTGCTACATGTTTGCAAATATGTTGGTGAACCCGGTTCTTCCATTTTTGTATGATATTTATATCTTTATTCCGGAAGTGGTGATGGTGCCATGAGAGGAGACCAAAGTCTAACATAAAGTTGTAGTTAATTTTTACTCCGTTGTGTATGTTGCGATTTCACCCATGTAATCGCTGTATTATATCTGATTGCTGTAGTGTGTGATCTCTTGATCGGTATGATATGTGATTTCCAGTAGTATTATCTGTGATGAAATCTCATCTCATTTGTTCGCTGTCTATCTGTTGATTCCAGTATTAAGAGATGTAATCTCAGCCCTTGTCAGTGTTTTTAATTGATCACAAGATTTGGGCTTAGCTCAAAACCAGGCCTGCGTCCTTGCATGAGAAGGCACACGGTCTCCCCGTCAGAACTGACATGTGTTGCATTGGTAATAATTTTTATTACATAATGATATCTATTTCCCAGTTGGTTTATTTCTTGGTGATATATATATATATATATATAAGAATCCGTTGGATTCTGAGTTTGTTAGTATATATATATAATTACTAAGGTAAATAACTTGAATAGAATATGTATATATGAGACAGCTTTCGTGGACGAAGCCCTAGTAAGGGTGAACCACCTTATTTTTGGTGTTGCTCTTATGTATCTTATGTGTATCCCATGTGGTTGTGTTACTAGATGATTGTGATTGATTATGTTCAAAATAAATTTAGTGATATTCAATGTGAATTATAACTATGTTAGATGAAGCATCTGACCTTGCAGCATCAATTGGCTTGAAGAAACTTGCTATGGGTAAATATGGTCTATAATGTAATGATTTCCATATATGTATAAGTGTCCTAAGTATAATGGATGAACTGATTTAGACGTTGTGTTAGGGTGTATTCTGGGGGACATTACAAGAATACCCGGAGAAAGTGAAAAATGCAAAGATTGTAAAAGTTGCCTTGTAGAATCCTCCTTTATTGATGAATAAAGATATGACGGTTTTGTGGACGTAGCCCAAGGATGGGGTGAACCACGGTATATCTTTCCTCGTTCATATGTATGATTTTTAATGGTGATGTTGTTATGTATATGGTTATTTTGTGTCATATGAAATTCTTGGTAATTGATTATGGTTGCTATTTAAATTATATCATTGTTCGGCCTATGCTGTGTAACATGGGTGTATAATAATCATTTTGTATTGTCGTTTTATTTACGGAAGCAGGTCAGACTTATATTCCTCCCACAAGTACATTTCTTTGCAGAGACCATTGACGTTATGGAAATACATTTATTTCGCTAATTATATAAAGGAAGAAATTTTTTTAATTTTACCAAATTTACTAACTCGTTTTATTTGGAGATGTCACATATGGTATCAGAGCACAGGTTGCAAACACTCGGGCTTATTGGGCTCAATAGGGGAAAACAAAAACAAGTTTGTCGAGCTAGGAAGGGACTCCATTCTATAAGACGCAAACATAAAACTCCATTTCCAAGGATCGGCAAGAGGTAAGCAACGTTATGTTTTGGAAATTGCAAGTAAGTATGTTCCATTTCGCTGGAGCATTATAATGGCTTAGTAGTGTCTATTTGTGAACATACATTGCATACGTCTCTTTATGTAATTGAATGATCTTCTATTGATAAATACTAAACGATGAATATCTCGTCATACTCTACAATGTATTTCATACTCTATAAGGTCAAAAATTTACTTTAAAAAGTTAGACTATGGGAGTTAAGTCCTTATGAAATGGGTAATTGTAAGTAGAGTAAAAGCACGTATTGGAAGTTCTCCTAGCTAGTTCAAAGAGAATTTTATAGGCTAAGGAAGTCTCCTAATTTGGTTGACCTTAGATAACTAAGTAAACTTGATTGACCAATAGTCTAGATTTCCAAATATGAAATTTAGATGGGAAATGTAAGCAACTTAGATCTGTTAAAAGATCCATTAAGTTCAGATCAAAAGTAAGTCTATATGTTAAAAGGTCCATTAAAGGTTTGATAGTTTGGGTCAGTCTCGGGTTTTGAACTACGTAAGAAACGATCAAGTTCCGTTTACATACAAGTTATCTTAAATAAGAAAGTTTATAAATTTATAACGCTGTTGACCTAGTTAGTAGTAAAATCTGTAAAGGTGCATGCTGCAGGAGGAGCCATTGTGAATTTAATATTTCTAGTTATGAGGGAAGCATAATTATGTGATGTTAAGATGTTTTTCTTTTTAATGAGGTATCAACTATAAGTGAGTTACATATGCTAAATTAATATTCCATAAGAAGTATAGTTTGGCTAGACTAAGATGTCTGGTTTCTTTTAAACAAAGAAATTAATTGGTGTGAAGTTTTCTAAGACTAGGAAATTGTGAGATTACAAAGGAGAAAAATTGTGAATAGTCTCCTTGCTAATCAATTTCATTCTAGTATGTAATTGTATAGGATAAGTAATTATAATACGATTTTTGTGACATTGAAGCATGCTTGTACCCTTACATATAAGTGCAACAAAAGGAAAATGGTTATAATTACAAGGGTATACATGTGAATATTAATCAGTTAATACATATGATGAAAATGCATGAGTATCTTTTATATATACCTCTTATTTCAATAATTTCTACTAAGATAGACGTAGGAAACAATGAGTAACAGTTATACTTGTATTTGTTCAATATTTATGACGACTTGCTATCCAAGTACAACTATATGTTATTTTGTTAAGGGATAGATTATTGGGAACCTAGAACCAACATGAAACAAATACAGGTTAGTAGGATGCTGTAATCTTCTGACATCCTTATGTTGCCACAAGGAATGACTGTTTTTATTTATTATGTGTTAAGGAAAACATTGATGACATGGGAATTGCAGGGTAGATCGGAAGTGATCTTTGAGACAGTAATCGATGTATAAGCTTTTATGAAACAAGTAAAAATGATGTTTGAACATATGTTATATGTATGATTGTTCTTATGATTTAATTACCTTTATACGACTAACACTTTGAATGTTGTGGTCGAGCAAATGTTATTTTTCCCACACATCATTGCCGGACACCCATCAATGGGTAAATGTGGGGTATATATATATCGATTCATGTATAATACTAATGTGTGATGATACAAGTAAACTGGAACCTCGGAAGATGAAGGTGAGCTATGCGGTCGCCTTTACAAAGGTCCATGGTTATCTGTATAAGGTATGTAAGTTTGTTTTAGACAAATTGGTTATCCCTATATGATGTTAGAGTATACAAAAGGGTTGTGTAACTAAAATAGGAATTGTGTTGAAATGGTGAAAATCTAACATCCGAGGTTAAATGATCATAATGTCCATGGATCATCATAGAAAGAATGTTATATCGTGTTCAAAGCATTATGAAATCATATAAGCTAGTACGAAATGACATCTTAGATGATCACATATGGATATTTTATTAAGAAAGGTGATTTTTTGTTTAAGGAAGGGATCTTCTTACAATATTTGATTTTGCATATAAAGTGATACTAACAAGTGAAATTTGGCAGATGGTGAAATTTCTGTGAAGCTTGTGAAAATGCAAGAGCATAAATATTATACATGGTAAAATAAGGGGGTGAGGATTTAAGATCCACATCGCAACTGTTACAGATTCTTGTCAATTTTGGTATATTTTTTTTTTCAGGAAACTCGACCCGAATTGGTAGGAGTAATCGTATGGTTACAAAATGTAATATGACGAAATAGTCAATTAATTTGAAAGAGATTTTTCTAGACTCAAGCAAGGCGGCTTGAGGGAAAAATAAATTCCAGGACTCAAGCGAGAAGGCTTGAGGGGAATTATGTAAAAGTGCGTTAAGGGCACTAAAAACACTCCCTAGAAATCAGGGAATTGATAACTGCCAAGATTCTTGAATGAATCAGCAGGCTATAAAGACCTAGGCAAACTATAATAAAATGCATATGCGGGAGGCAGGACACTGCTTAGTATGCATGGGAGATAGCATTGCTGTGTGAGCACTGTGGTGTTAGGCAAGAAATCTCTGAAAGGATTGCTGTGTGAGCACTGTGGTGTTAGGCAAGAAATCTCCGAAAGGATTGCTGCGTGAGCACTGTGGTGTTAGGCAAGAAAACCCCGAAAGGATTGCTGCGTGAGCACTGAGGTGTTAGGCAAGGATTTCCTAGATCAAATGATTGATGTATTGATTAAATTAAACAGTATACAATTCTTAGAGCACTGGATATAAGTGTGTTTGTGATAATAAAAGCACAAAAAGAACTAAAGATATTCCATGAATTGCAAATGATATGCTACAATAAATGACTCATTCTTTAGGTTTCTTGTTTTGATTATGAACACTGAGGACGAAGCGCTGAAAAATATGAACACCGAGGATGGTGTTATTTTAAGGGGAGGAGGATGTAATATCCCCCTCTCTATCCCTATCAGATTTATAAATGAGTATCGTAAAACTATGTGTAAGGCCTGGTGAGGAGCTCAAGGCCAAGGCCCCACCAGTGGACCTTGAATCCCCTAGAAGGAAGAGAGACCATTAAAAGAAATGTAGATGACATTTGTCACCTTGAGCCCATAGGATTTTGAAGTCAAGTGAATGGACGATAAAACTCAAAACACCAAAAATATCCACATAAGAGGATCTACCATAAACTAGTGACAGGAGGATATCTTCTACTAGAGAATATTGAGTTACCTTATGGAATTATGCTACATAAATCCCAACCAAGGGAAAATCATGTCTCGCACTTTTGTATCTTAACCAACAATTACCGTCATGTGAGAGAGACATGTCCTATATTTAAATATGAGCCTAAAATCCTAGATAAGGAATCTGGTATATACATAAAGATATATAGTGCAAATTGTAATAAACCCTAGGGATAATCGTATTTTAAATAAAAGAACATTATTCCCTAGAGATAATCCCTAATATTAATGATGCCCTTATTAATCTTGGAGAACTAAAGTCTCATTTAGGATATGTGATTATACCCTTTATTTGGGAACAAAGGGAGGATACATTATATATATATAGATATATATAATACTCAGATATATATATATATATACTAAGGCTTGTTAAGCGTAAAACCCCTTCTCATGTAGAAGCGCGCCGAGAGCAAGAGGAAAACTTCACATATTTCTCGGTGATGTGCGGTTGCCACAACAACTGTTTTGATGAGCATTAATAACAATAGAGCTCCATGTCTAACAAGTGGAGTTCCCACAATTCCACGAAGGGAACATACTCTCCTTGTAATTACTATCAGCGGCCTCTAAGGGGAAGCTACCACTCCTGGGCGGACTCTCCAAGGAGCATGCGGGATTATAAATGAGTGGTAGGAATGCGATTGGGAGGGGGAGATATCTGGTTACATTATTGAAACGTAATGATAATATTGTTATTTGATCATTGTTGTTGCTCAGATCTCTGTATAACCATAGATCTCAGTAGGGATTGCTGAAGTGAGGGTGTAGATATAATATTGCTATAGATCATTGCTGCTTTCTCATGACCTCCGTGTTATAGTAGATCTCTGATCTCTGTAGTTGTATGAAAAATGTGATTTCATCCTACTAAGTTTTTCCGTCTAGAACAGATCTAGTTATGTTGTTTTGACTTTTAGACATCTTGTTTAAACAGTTGCTTATGATTTCAGTTGTGGGAGCCTTGAGAATGCTAATCTGAGGACTGTCCAAGGGAGCTTGATCCCTGTGTGATTTGTTGTTATATATAGATACTTTTATATTGTTTAAAGGCTGCGCAGAAGGGAAAGGATGGCTTAAGAGCCCGACCCATCTGCATATTACAATTGGTACATATATACATTACATACATTGTTATTATTACTGCGAAAAAGGGACATAAATCGTAGCCTTACCGTGTCCATCTTACATTGCTACATTTTTTTGTTTAAGCTTTGATCTTTATCAGAACAGAGCAATGCCCAGATGCATCGAACAGAGATCGGGTTTCCTTCCCATGCATTTGTACTTATTTAAATGATGATTTCTCTGTCAGGATAGAATAGCGCCTGATGTAGAAACAAAGCAACGCCCAGATGGATCGAACAGAGATCGGGTTTCCTTCCCATGCATTTACATTTATTTAAATGATGATTTCTCTGTCAGGATAGAATATCGCCTGATGTAGAACAAAGATCTTAGTCTATATTCCTTTTACGTTTTTCATTTGATCTCCATCGTATGAATCTATGTGCCTTTTTAGGGATCTCAGGGAGATATAATATTGCTATATATCATTGTTCGGCACGCTGTATTTATCTTGTTGAAGGCTATTTTTCTTAATGTATGTTTGTGTTGTGTGAGTCAAATTCGTTTCAGGTCTATTTAAGCATTGATTGAAAGGTGTAGATGCTAGAACACCGTGTAGATATTTATACTTCTGTTGTCAGATTTGAGATACTATTAAAGGAATGCAATCTGCATACATAGCTGACAGAGTATCTTTTTGTGGCATATGCATGTTATCCCAACCCTGCCAAAAAGGATTTATTCCTATAATCAACCTTTGATCAGTCGGGTTGTCCTATTCCCTTTTATAGCTTGATTTCCTCTTTTAACTTGTGATGGGGAGACATCATGACTCAGGAGTAGCAAACCAAAAATCGGAACGAGTTAATTTTGGCTTTAGGTTTTTAGGGTAGAAGCCTTCGATAGACGCCCTATCTTTGAGATTTCTTTATGAGCTCTTTCTCTATGAGCTCTGTCTGTTATGTGAAACACCTTGGGCAGTGATAGATCGCCTTACTAGGTCTTTAGGTGGTGACATATCCACGTGTTTACCTCTCTGCTTGTGAAGGTATGTTGCACATATATGTATTCTTTTAATGCATTACATAACCATCTCCATATTTTGTGTGATGCGTGGAGTAAACCCTGCATATTGGCGAGACAACAATCTTTGCCTGTCTACCTCTCTACTTGTGAAGGCGTGTTGCATCATAGAATGGTAAGTATCAAACTCTGTTAGGAAACGTTTTACCCGTCTGCTTGTGAATGTGTGCTACATGTTTGCAAATATGTTGGTGGACCCGGTTCTTCCATTTTTGTATGATATTTATATCTTTATTCCGGAAGTGGTGATGGCGCCATGAGAGGAGACCAAAGTCTAACATAAAGTTGTAGTTAATTTTTACTCCGTTGTGTATGTTGCGATTTCACCCATGTAATCGTTGTATTATATCTGATTGCTGTAGTGTGTGATCTCTTGATCGGTATGATATGTGATTTCCAGTAGTATTATCTGTGATGAAATCTCATCTCATTTGTTCACTGTCTATCTATCGATTCCAGTATTAAGAGATGTAATCTCAGCCCTTGTCAGTGTTTTTAATTGATCACAAGATTTGGGCTTAGCTCAAAACCAGGCCTGCGTCCTTGCACGAGAAGGCACACGGTCTCCCCGTCAGAACTTACATGTGTTGCATTGGTAATAATTTTTACTACATAACGATATCTATTTCCCAGCTGGTTTATTTCTTGGTGATATATATATATATATATATATATATATATATATATATATAAGAATCCGTTGGATTCTGAGTTTGTTAGTATATATATATAATTACTAAGGTAAATAACTTGAATAGAATATGTATATATGAGACAGCTTTTGTGGACGAAGCCCTAGTAAGGGTGAACCACCTTATTTTTGGTGTTTCTCTTATGTATCTTATGTGTATCCCATGTGGTTGTGTTACTAGATGATTGTGATTGATTATGTTCAAAATAAATTTAGTGATATTCAATGTGAATTATAATTATGTTAGATGAAGCATCTGACCTTGCAGCATCAATTGGCGTGAAGAAACTTGCTATGGGTAAATATGGTGTATAATGTAATGCTTTCCATATATGTATAAGTGTCCTAAGTAGAATGGATGAACTGATTTAGACGTTGTGTTAGGGTGTATTCTGGGGGACATTACAAGAATACCCGGAGAAAGTGAAAAATGCAAAGATTGTAAAAGTTGCCTTGCAGAATCGTCCTTTATTGATGAATAAAGTTATGACGGTTTTGTGGACGTAGCCCAAGGATGGGGTGAACCACGGTATATCTTGCCTCGTTCATATGTATGATTTTTAATGGTGATGTTGTTATGTATATGGTTATTTTGTGTCATATGAAATTCTTTGTAATTGATTATGGTTGCTATTTAAATTATATCATTGTTCGGCCTATGCTGTGTAACATGGGTGTATAATAATCATTTTGTATTGTTGTTTTATTTACGGAAGCATGTCAGACTTATATTCCTCCCACAAGTACATTTCTTTGCAGAGACCATTAACGTTATGGAAATACATTTATTTCGCTAATTATATAAAGGAAGAAATTTTTAAAATTTTACCAAATTTACTAACTCGTTTTATTTGGAGATGTCACACCTACAACCTAGCAATTTCGAAAGCATTTAAGAATTCTTCTCCAAATTTCAGAAATTGGTTTTACAATGCAATCATTGTGGCATCACTAAAAGTGATGAGCAATTGGTACTCTCCATCTTGAGCAAAATAGGATCTCAATTTTATGTCTTTGTTTCTACCTTCCATTCTAGGAGAATGTCAATCCCTGGATGGAAGTTTCCCACCTTAACAGTCTTTGTTGAAGCTCTCATTCAAGAAGAGGAAAAATTGATTCAAATGGGTGCCATCAAGGCCTCCAAATATCTAGCTCTTCTAGCTGGAGAAGAAAGTGGAGCGAATGCCAAAGGGAGGCAAAACGACAAGGACAAGAAGCCATCTAAATCCAAAAATGACAAACACAAGATACCAAATTTCTCCTACTGCAAGAGAGGAAACCATCCTGAGAAAGCTTTCATGCACAAGAAAATAGACCTACTAACCAAGCTTCTTGAACAAAACAAAATTGTTGTTCCAAAAGAAGCAAAGATGTCTGATTCTGGAAGTGGATCTGATGATTGCCATGCATTGATGGCTGGTTTTTCAAAGTCAAAATCCCTCCTCATATATTATGGAGTCTCCAACCACATGGTTGCCTCTGAATAATCTTTTTCCTCTTTAGATATCAAAGAGGGGCCTACTATTCACATGGGAGACAACTCTCAGATTTCTGCCAAAGGATTGGGTACAGTACATATGGAGCATGGTAAGTTCAAAAATGTTTTATTTGTTCCTTGTTTAACAACAAATTTGTTGTCAGTATATCAGATGACTCATACAGGATCACCAAAGCAAGTAACTTTTGGTCCAAACATAGTAGAGATTACAAAGATCTCCACTGGAAAGATTATAGTGAATGGGGTTGCTAATTATGCCTCTAAGGCATATGAGTTCTCACACTTCATGCCGTTCTGTCTAACTATTCCTTCAGATTCTAATCAAGATCAAAGTGACTCCTCTTCTGATGAAGAAGGAGATCAAGATTTTGATGTTGAGATCATAGTTCAAGAAGATTCAGATCCAGAACCAACACATATTCTTAGTCCAGATTCGAGGTCAATATGGGCTCACACAGTCCTTGCTACTACTAAGAACACAGTTGAGGATTCATTTGTTCACAGAACTACCAGACTTCAGCATCATGCCAACCTTTCATTATGCCATCTACCTCTCCATGAGAGATGCAACATGATGATGGGGTTCTCTCTTCCATCACTTGGGAAGATTCCTCATGTTCCATTCGCTCCAGTTGCAGAAAGAATTCCTGAGAGACTTGCTTCGTCCAATACATCCTCTACATAGTGGAAGGCACTTCAGAAGACTAGATCCACATCTAGCACCTGTTTTGGCATCCTACAGGGGATCAACTTGTCAAGTTTTTTGCAGAAGTTTTCATTGATGAAAGCTTCCTTCTTTTCTGCTTAGTATGATGGTTCTTTGAGTTATTTACTGTTCTTTTGAGGGGGGGTATTTTTCCCATGAGGTTTTCCCCCATTTCCTTGGTTTATGGACAGTTCTTTATTTTTCTATCTTATTTGATTGTATGGGTGACCTTTGGTCCTAGTTACCAGGGCCCAGGATGGATTAAGGGGGGGTTTTAGGATATTATTATACTCCATCCTATTCCTACTAGATTTTCAGTCATTTTCATTTTCAGTCTTTTAGGGTTTGCATGCACTTTTAGGGTTTGCATGCATTCTAGGGTTTGCATGCACTTTTAGGGTTTGCATGCATTCTAGGGTTTGCATTCATCCTAGTCATCAGTCCCAGCACCTAGCCCTTAGTTAGCTAGCCTCCTGAAGCTTCTTCCTAGTCAGTTTCAGCCCTCCTTTCACCTATTGCATGAGAGAGGCGCACTTCTTCACCTACCAGTCCAGTTATGTTCAGTTAACAAGAGTTCTCTCCCTGATTTTAAGCTTGACTCACTCTTAACTGACCGTATCACTCCGATGGACCTCCAGTGTGACTAGATAGCCTATTCTGACTCCAGTTAGCTCCATGAGCGCCCTCCACTGAGCCTCCTTCACTACATTAGTGCTTCCATGTGCCATTTACACCTACCACATTCAGTTAGACTCAGTTTGACTTCTGGTTGACTATTACTTGTGCATTGATGACTTCACTTATGATGAGTTGGACTCCTAGTTATGACTTGATAACACTCCACTAATTATGGATCTGTCCATGCAGGATAATTTGAATCACTCCCAGTGTATTCGAATCCTGAGCATTGTATATTTACCTTTTTACTATTCAAATTAATGTAACATGTGTAATTATTCTGCCTCTATCTGAGCTCCTTGGATCTATGTTCTACTTCTCTATTCTTCTTCTATTATCCCTAAATTCTTTCATTGTAAGGTTTACATCATCTCTTTGGATCTACTATGAGCATTTTCACAAATGAATGTTATATTTTAATGAATGAATGGTAAATGTTTCTTTATGATGAAATCCGCATGTTTGCATATAATATTTTTTTTCAAGTACATGCATTGGGTATGGGGAATTGAGAATGATGTGAGGGGGGGGGAGGGGCCATAAGAGCTTCCACCTTCACGTGGTTGGCCCTATTCAGTGGAGAATATTAAATTATTCTTGAAACAAAGAGGATCGCAATGAGGTATCCATACCTTCCATTAATGAAGTAGCTTCAGTACCTATCATAAGTAAGACCACACTCTTATGATCACAAGATCGACTAGGTTTCAATCCATCAAATTCTTCACACGTGCAAGTGCTCATACTAGATATTACATGATTATGATGCTTAAAGTTTCCCATACTAGAAAATATTTTGTGAATAGGTTGAAGGAATCATTCCTTCAATGGTTCAAAAACCATCTACATTTGTCATTCTCAAAGATATCGATGCACCTACAGAAAGCAGTCATCCATGACATGGAGACTTGTTGACTCAAACCCAGTCCACAGGGGTTCCCATCACTGTCGAAACCAACCCACCGCGATCTCCATGAGCATCGGCCCAGACAGGTTTTACCCTACCCAGCAACACCTGCAGAGCAGATGAGGTCTCACCCGAGGTGATCAAGGGAGAGTGGACGGAACCATGTTTCCGCCAAATGAAGGAGGATGATTTCAGAAACAATTACTCAACTTATTGCAGCATTCAACAGATCTATGCATTCACAATTAACATCATTTATATTCATAGCATTACTCAATGGAGACATTCATCGCGACAAGTATAACATTAAAAGGTTAACTGCAACAAGAAATCATCACAACATGCATTAACACAAAAGGTACATAGGGAATTTCACCAAACAGTTTTGTCATGTCATATTACTTCAGAAAAACCGTGATACAACATCTCTGCAAAACCTGATCTCCACAATATCTCTTGATCTCAGAACATATGCCAAAAAACGCATCTCCATGATCTCCTACGACCTACAACTTTCTATCTATATATAGGATTCCGCCTTTACAATGCTTGTCCACTTACTAACAACTTCCTAACCAACTCTTGGAAAAATGACCCAAAATCTAACTGACATGGTCCAAATGACCCAAAAACCCGCCTACTGCGGTACAATTAGCTCAAATTTACATCTCATATGGTCCAATGACCCAAAAACCCGCATTCTGTGGTACAAACGACTCAAAAAATACATAAAATAACGCAGCCTTCTTCCTTCTATGACCTCTTCTGACGTGTCGCAACATCGGTGATGCTGCGATTCTTCTTCACCAAGCCGCTTGCCAACATGCCCCCAACACAATCTTGTGGCTCGCCCGCGAGCCACGTCAGCTGGACATGGTGTATTCTGTGGTCTTCACTCTACTATGGCTAAACTATAGTTCTGCAACTGTTCTTGCTATCTGGATCACGTGGTGTTGTCCTGCTCCTTCTGCTACACTGATCATCTGCTCGCTGTCATGTACTTCTTTCCCAAAAGTGGACTTTTCCCGGCTTACTGTCATGGACCTTGCAAACTCATCCTCCAGTCTCGAGAGACCGATTGTATACAGAGAGGAATTTTTCTAGCAACGCAATGGTGTAAAACAGGCTAATGGTTTTGGCACATCTGTTTCGCACTAATAAGCACATGTTACAGGGACCCAGGGGCTACGACCCCCCCCTTTTGTGTGGTCACAGGGACCATGAGACTTCAAACCATCACCAACTGCCTAGACATCTCGGACGAGACTTCATTCTTGTAACCCCTGAGTGTTTGAGGCACAACTTGCTCCAACCACTCATGTACACTCGTGGTTCGGGCCCTCAGCGCACCTGGTGTGCTACCACATGAAAAGAAATGGATCATTTCCACAACCTCCTTGGAATTCCTAACTTAGCTAGATGCCTAACCCTCTCGTAACATAACCCCTCTTAATTGGAACAACCTCTGTGCTCTTACTATCCTCGGGTTCCTATATTTATACATTGCATTCAACCATTCATATGCCTCAAAAATCCTTTGCACCACCTGCTCACGTTCTAGGGTAATCATAATATTCCGCTGCTCCGTGTGAGTATTAGACGAAATTCTGAGGTGGGCAGAGCAATCATACTTCTGCTTGTTTCCCTATGTGCAAAAATGTGTGAAGCATCATCCCCCGGACCCTTAGGCCATGCTGCCGTGGTGGATGCCTCATGCCAACCATGCAAACCATCCCTCCAGGTGTCATCGGCCATGCTGTTTCGGTGTATTCCTTATTCCAAACGTGCGTTCTTCTGGCACAATCTGAATCGACTAACGATCATATATGCCCAAAATGAAAAAGTCACATCTGCAAAATGATTTCTGATGTGACCCAGTCGCAACGCTGCCACTTGTCGTGGACCGCTCCTAACTTGTGGCAGAAGTCTCCCTGCTTCCACATTTCGTTCCTGTTGGTGCGCCACCCTGCCACTGATCAATCTACACTTTTTTTTCCTTTTTTCAATGCGAATTAGGCATCGCATTGTTCCAAGCCCGACCGATAGGGCTTCAACCTGCTACCATTAATCAACTTGGGGAGCATCGCTCCATCCAACTGCTGCAACTGTACCGCTCCTCCTGAAGTGATGCTACTAATGCGATACGGACCAAGCCAATGCATCTGCAATTTTGCTGGATGTTTCATAAACTTGCTGTCATACAACAACACCAAATCACCTTGTTGAAACTGTTTGTTCTTGATGTGGCGATCATGCCAAGCCTTTTGGTGATCCTTCTCCACACCCTGATGGAAACTGGCGATAAAGCGATCTTCCTCCAACTGGATTAACTGTGCTAAACGTTCCTCTAATGCTGCTGCAAAATCCATTCCTGTCATTACTGCTACACGCAGACTTGGAAAAATGTACTCCATAGGCATGATTGCGTCTTGTCCATATACCAGCTTAAATGGTGTCTGACTCGTCAACCTTTTACATGTGGTGCGACAGGCCCACAATATTGCTGGGATTTTGAGATCCCAGTCGTTGTGGTTCGCATTGCACACCTTTGTCAGTGCATGTTTCAATATTTTATTGAAAGCTTCCATCGTGCCATTTGCTTGCGGATGATATGGCGTACTCTTCTTATGCTGTATTTGTAGCTCCTCCGTTAATGCACTAATGGTGCGATTGAGAAAGTGGTTGTCTTGATCACTCAACAATATCTTGGGGCAGCCGAAACGAGTGATAATGTTATCAAACAAAAAATGCGTTGTCGTGGATACGGAACAATCAACAACTGGTGCAGCTTCCACCCATCTGGTCAAATAGTCTGTCACAGTGATGATGTATCTGGCACTAATGCGCTTACCTAGTGGATTGAATGGTCCCACAAAATCCACTGCCCACAAAATCCACTGCCCATTTGTCAAATGGTTGTAGTGTTAACTGAGGCATCAGCGACATCTCATCCCTCCTGGATGGCTTCCCATTTCTCTAACAGACATCGTAGGACTGCGCATAGTCGGTCGCATCATTATGGAGTGTGGGCCACCAGAGCCCCACACGAATCACCTTCCTAGCAATCGCCCGACCGCCGTAGTGTCCTCCAGCCACCCCTCCATGTGCTTCTACCAATATCTGCACTTGCTCGTGTGACAAGACACATTGTCGTAATACCTCGTCTATGCCCATCGTGTATAACTCTCCTACGATGAGATGGAAGTATGCAGCTTTAACCACCAACTACTTCTTCTAACTAGTGGTGAGCTCTTTTGGTGCGGGAACTTGTTGCCAGAAACTGAATGATTTCTTCAAAATAGGCATCGGCTACGTCAACCCGAAATAGTTGCGCATCAGGAAACCCGTCTTCAATGTTAGTCGACTCCTCGCCTGTGTCAATTCGTGATAAGTGATCAGGACCGGAGTTCAACCGCCCTGGCCTCACAATTACTTCAAAGTCGAACTCTTCAAAGAGAAGTAACCAATGGCATATCTTCCCCCCCTACACAGGCTTATTAACCAGGTACTTCAAGGCAAAATGGTCTGTGAACATTTTTAAATGGCCTCCCAATAAGTAGTGTTGAAACTTCTGTAGCATATAGACCATTTCCAATCCTTCCCACTCGGTAGTGGTGTAGTTCCTTTCTACGGATGACAGTTTTCGACTGGCGAAAGCAATAGGGTGATCAAGATCCCCCTCTCCTGGTTGTGCTAGCACCGCACCGAGTGCAATTGATGATGCATCAACATGGACATGGAATTCTTTTCTCCAGTCTGGGAATACTAGTATCGGTGATGAATCCATCTTAGCCTTCAGCTGCTCGAAACCAGGGTATTTTTTAAGGATTATAAAAGTATACGTAAGTATAGTATTCTAGGCGATTATTTTGGAATGAAAAAAACATATATATAGATTGGTAGGTGAATATTAAATATGAAACATACAATTTACTACCAAAACAACTAAATTTTGACAATTATTAAGATAAAAAAACATATTTAATGTAAATGTAGGAGATATTAGAGACTAAAAATGACCAAATAGAGAATTTATTTTTTGAAAAAAACCCCCAAAAATAGCCAATTGGCTAAATTTCGCCCCTAAAAATTTCTCTACTCGAAACTATCCCAACATTCAGTGCTCCATTGAAATATTACATCTTTCTTTAATAGCTTCTCCATAGGGGCGGTGATTGTTGCATATCCCCTAATGAACTTGTGGTAGTACCCAGTATGTCTTAAAGTCGCCCTCAGCTCCTTGACAGTGGTCGGCGGTGTCAAACTCAAAATAAGTGCAATCTTTGCTAGATTGACCAACAACCCTTGTTTGCATACGATGTGGCCCAGCAATATCCCAAACGGGGCACAAAAAATGCACTTCTTCAAATTCAGTGATATCTGGTGCTGGCGATAGCGTTCCAGCATCAACCGCAGATTGGCCAGATGATCGCGGATCAAGCCATAAGCTATCCAATCATCGATGTATACTTGAAAAAACTTCTGGATGAAATCCTTGAATGCAACAACAACAACCCGCGAAAATATCGCAGGTGCATTCTTCAACCCGAACGACATCATGGTATACTGAAAACGTCCCCATTTAGTCATGAAAGTCATCTTGTAGCGGTCTTCTTTTGCAATCTGGATATAATGTAAGCCTGAGAACCCATCTGTGAACGAATACATCTCCTAGCCACCTACTCTCTCAAGTACTTCATCAGTAAATGGGGTCGGAAAGGGGTCATGCAAGCAAGTGTCATTCAACTTCCGCAGATCAACGTAGATGTGCACCTTACCAGTCTTCTTGTCCTGCACCACCATAGGACTGATCCATTCTGACTCTTCAACCGGTTCAATGATTCCAGCATCCAACATACGATCAAGTTCTTCCTTGACCTTCTCCTTATGTCACGGATTGAGTCAATACGGTCGCTGCCTTATTGGTTTCACATCTGGTTTCAAGGGAATCTTCATTTCTCCTAGATCACCCAAAATACCTTTCATTTCAGAGAAATTCATAGGGAAAAGGTCTTGGAACTCATGTAACAACTCAGTGACCTTTCCCATCATCTCATCATCCCAATAATCTCCAACATTCACGAACTGGGGAGTGGCCTCCGTCCCAATATTGATCTTGCGAAGCTTTAAGGGCTTATTGAACGGATCACTTGTCGCACCAGGTGGTACCACATCATGACTTCCTTCAGATTCCAGAATATTAACATTCTGCGGGTCATCACCATCTTCGGGCACACCAATGATATTGTAACATTCCATAATTGATTGCATCTGGCCGTGCGTATGTGGATCCGCCAGGTATGCTACGGGAACAACCTTGAGAACCACATCGTGAATGATTTGCAGAGCATTATGGATATCTGGATTGGAATCAGCAAAACTAAACGTATGAGTAAAATAGATGGTCAATTCCAACCAAGTAGTGATTTCTCCCCGTAACTTAGTGTTAATTTTTTAGCATTAATTCAACATACTCTAGGATCTTTACTGAGAGAATAAAATGTACAACATATCAATCATAGAAATGCATATCAATCACACCAACCAATCACATGAGACAATAGACACACAAAGTTTCACTGGGGAAAACCATAAAGGTGAAAAACCCCACAACTTCCTCGGAGATAGAAAGAGCAATGATACAACCAAAGTACACAGAGATAGTCCTCCTAGCAGCTGAACCTCCTCCTCCACTAGTGCGCCACTTTTCGAGTAGTGTAGAAGTTAATAATGAGATATCAAATAGAGTGCCTCCCACACTCTATTTATACATGACCTGACCTGCCTAATAACCTAGTAGGGCCGACTTGTCTAACTCAGTCTAATAACCCATGGTTATAATAATCCGGGCCGACCTCACACTTGGTGGTCTAATAACCCATCACTTGCAAGTTGTGACACTTGTGACACTTGTCAATACAAATGACAACACTTCTGTATAGAGGAATAATAACATCTCTATAGGAGTACAATATACATAGGTGAAATACATCCCGAAGTTACAATTACATCAACGCTCCCTCTTAACTAGGAAGGTATTTCTCGACACAAATCTATTAGCACAAGTCTTCTTCTCTGGGTCATCGTCATCGAATCATCATCATCGTCACTGCTGCTGCTATCTCAATTAACTCCAATCTACTCATCATAGGAAGTTCTACAGAGCCAGTCCTTTTTCATACTAGATGTAGGCCCACCACCTGTAGGTCTTCATCATCACTGGCCATACTGTGGAATCCTCAAGACTGATTACTTGCATCAACAAAACCTTGAAATAACATCCCAGGACTGATTACGAGCTTACTGCTCAACCTATCGGATCTCCTAGGATCTTTTACATGTTGACCTTCACAAAACCTACTGAGAGCATCCCAGGATATTACGAGCACACCGTTCTACCTGTCTGGATCTCGATAGAGCATCCCAAGCTGTTACGAGCACACTACTCTACCTGTCTGGATTTTAAAGGATCTTCTCTATGTGAACTTTCGCAAAACCTACTCAGAGCATCCCAGGATGTTAAGAGCACACCGCTCTACCTGTCTGGATCTCGATAAAGCATCCCAGGATGTTACAAGCACACCGTTGTACCTGTCCGAATTTTAAAGGATATTTTCTATGCAAAACCATAGCAAAACCTACTCAAAGCATCCCAAGATGTTACGAGCACACCGCTCTACCTGTATGGATCTCGATAGAGCATCCCAGGCTATTACGAGCACACTGCTCTACCTATCCATATTTTAAAGGATCTTTTCTATGCTACCTACACAACCTGTCCATGGCCACAGAGTATCAACTCGATACTCACCATACATCATCCTGATGTACATCATCACATGATCAACCTGATCATCATCATAGCATCAACCTGATGCGAATCATCTGGAGCAACATCTTGAAGCTCGTCATCTGTGATCATCCTGATCATCATCATAGCATCAACCTGATGCATATCATCTGGTGCAACATCCTGAAGCTCGTCATCTGTGATCATCCTGATCATCATCATAGGATCAACATGATGCATATCATTTGGAGCAACATCCTGAAGCTCATCATCTGTGATCATCCTAATCAAACAATGCATCCACCTGATGCATACCAAGTATCTACCTGATACATATCAACATACATGATCAACCTGATCATACAAGTATCCACCTGATACATATAATAATACATGATCTACCTGATCATACAAGTATCCACCTAGTACATATGCAAATACATGATCCACTTGATCATACAATGTATCTACCTGATACATATCATCATACATGATCTACCTGATCATACATATACAAATACATGATCCACCTGATCATATCAATGCATCCACCTGATACATATACAAGTACATGATCCACTTGATCATATCAATGCATCCATTTGATACATATATAAATACATGATCCACCTGATCATATCAAGCATCCAACATGATGCATATACAAATATATCAAGCATCCAACATGATGCATATACAAATATATGATCTAACTGATAAAAGCATCCAACTGATGTATATACAGAGAAGTAACTAGAGCATCATCCTAATTCTCATCATCCAGCGCTTACATCCACAGTTACATCCACAGCCATCCAGCGCTTACATCCATAGCCATGGGAAGGATCCTCCTCTCACCATTCTTGGAATGGCTCCTGCAAAGGTGTCCATCACTTCTTCCTCAAAGTGTCGTCAATCTGAAGAACACCAAGCCTCTCTCTAAAGTACTCAAACTTCACTCTAGCTAGTGGTTTCGTCAACACATCTGCAACCTTCTCATCCGTCACAACATACAGGAGCTTCACTGCTCCTCTCTGCACCATATCCATGATATAGTGATATTTGATCTTAATGTGTTTTGACCTATTGTGGAACACTGGGTTCTCAGAAAGCTTCACACAACTCTGGTTGTCACAAAAGATACCAGTAGCATCCAATGGGAGATCAAATAACTCAAACAATATCTTCTGGAGCCATACTGCCTCACAACTAGCCAAACAAGCTGCAACATACTCTGCTTCAGCTGTACTCAGTTCTACGTAGGATTTCTTCCTGCTAAACCAAGATATCACACCTAATCCCATATTGAAGCAGCACCTAGATGTGCTCTTCCTATCTGCAGCACTTCCTGCCTAGTCCAAATCAACATAACCCTGCAGGTTAAACTTTTGATTTGCATCATACTTGAGCCCATAATCAATTGTACCCTTCAGGTACCTCAGAATATGCTTTACAACAACAAGGTGAACACCTTTGGGATCCGTTAGGAACTGGCTCAATGTGTTCACCGCAAAGCAAATATTGGTTCTAGTGTTCGTCAGGTACATCAAGGACCCAATCATCTGACAATGCACACTGACATCAACCGGATCAGATGAAGCATCACACAAAAGATTCAGGTTTGACGTCGTAGGTGTGGCCATGGCCTTGCAGTCTATCATCCTAAACCTCTTTAAGATCTCTACTGCATACTTCCCTTGTCCAAGGAAGATTCCATCTACACTCTGCCACACCTCCATGCCTAGAAAATAGTGCATCATCCCCAAGTCCTTCATCTCGAACTCGGAAGCAAGCTTCCTCTTGGTATCGGCAATCAATCCATCCTTACCTGTTACAAACAGGTCATCCACATACAAAAGTAGTATCACGGGATTGCCTTCCTCAACCTTGTAGTAAAGGTTGGAATCTGCTTTACTCTTGGTAAAGCCCAAACTGGATAGAAAGCTGTCTATCCTACCATACCAAGTCCTGGGTGCTTGTTTCAAACCATATAGGGATTTCTTCAGTTTGTAGACATGAGTCCCTCTATCATGTGTCTCAAAACCGAGTGGCTGCTCCACATACACTTCCTCTTCGACTACACCATTCAAGAAAGCAGTCTTTACATCCATCCGGTGTATCTTCCATTTCATCACTGCAGCCAGGGAAATTACTAATATGATAGAAGTGTACCTAGCTACAGGAGCAGAAGTCTCTTCATAGTCTATCCCCTCTTTCTGGGAGAAGCCACGAGCTACAAATATCGCTTTGTACTTTTCTATGGTGCCATCTGTAGCATGCTTGATCTTGTAGATCCATTTGGAAGTCACAACTGACTTCCCTTCAGGTCTTGGGACTATATCCCAAACATCATTCTTCATGATTGACTGGTATTCCTCGACCATGGCATCCTTCCATTCTTTCTTTTTCGTTACTTCTTCATAACTGGAAGGTTCTTTGTTCATAATATCACAGAGTAGGGCAACATAACTGGTATGTGATCTAGTCCTCTTCCTTTCTCTGTGTTATTCTTCTGGAATGCCATACCTTTCTACATCTTGAATGAGCTCTCTAGCCCATGCAGGTTTCCTCTTGTGAGAGTTCTTCTCACGGGGTGGATCTATAGGTATTGGTGGATCTTCAACTTCACGATCTTCTTCTGGAATTGATTTAGTCATGGTGATGTCTTGAAATCTGTTTTCCTTTGGTTCTTCATGATCTTCAACAGGTGTCTTCCTTGATTTGATGAAGTCTGAGTTTTCATCAAATGTTACATCCTTGCTGACATCAATCTTCTTGAACCCTGGAAAGTATATTCTGTAAGCTTTCGAGCTTTCACTGTACCCCACAAAGATGCCCTTCTTTCCTGAAGTATTTAGCTTTGTCCTATTTTCCTTTGGAACATATGTATATACTAGACAACCAAATATTATGAGATGGTTGACTTCAGGTTTCTTACCAGAGAATACCTCTTCTGGTGTCTTGTTGTCCAATATCTTGTGAGGTGTTCTGTTCTGCACATATACAGTTGTCCTAGCTGCTCCTGCCCAAAGATGCATAGGCCAATCCTTTTCATGGAGCATTGCCCGTGCTGCTTCCATGATTGTTTTGTTTTTCCTTTTTGCAACTCCATTCTATTGTGGATTGTAGGGAGCATTCAACTCCCTCTTAATCCCTGAATCACTGCATAGCTTATTGAAATCACCTAAAGTGAATTCTCCTCCATTGTCGGATCTGAAGGTCTTGATCTTCTTATCAGTTTGATTTTCCATCAATTCTTTGAATTCCTTGAACTTATCAAACACTTCATCTTTGTTCTTCAAGAAATAAACCCAAGTCTTCCTAGAGAAATCATCAATGAAAGAGACATAGTATACATAGCCACTCAGAGAACTGGATGACATCGGACCACATACATCGGAGTGGATAATTTCCAAGATTCCTTTAGCTTTGCTTTCACTGCTTGGAAATGCCTTCTTAATGTTATTTCCTTTTGCACATCCTTTGCAAACACCTTCATGCTTTGTCTTGATTTCAGGAAGACCCTCTACAACTTTACTTGCAATTGGTAGTGCTCTATATTGCACATGTGCAAGCCTTCTGTTAAGTCATTAATTTGTTCCTTCAAATTTTGTTTGATTTGCTTTTTATTTTAAGTTATTTATTTGCTTTAATTTGATTTTTCCCTCTTTAGGAAATTTTCTTTAGTTTTTATATGAAGTTTTGGGCTTGCTTTTGACATTTTCAAGTTTTAAACTTTAGGTTTGTTTTTGTTAAAGGGTTTAAAAAATCATCATATCAAATAATGGGCTCATAAACCATACTCTAAGTAGAGTCATGTATAATCATTACCCTGACAACTTTGAAACCTTATGCAAAATAAAAAAAGTTGTTAAAAAGCACCAAAACAGTGTTAAAATTATTCTTGTAGCGCTGGAGCTGAAAATCACCAAAGGCGCGCTACAAGAATATTGCGACTCCAAAATTTCTCCGATATTTTAGTAAATATTGGCACGTTTGGAATGAGAAATGACTAATTACATGTTCTAGAGAATTTGTTACGTGCTGATGCAGGGAACATCATGATTCCAAGTGGTTACATGTTGAGAGGAAATCGTGCTCATCATGATCCCAAATGTAATTCCTTTTGACAGGTAGCAGTATGGTTTGAGGTAAATGTGGGACGAGTTCATCATTTACAGGCACATTCAAAGACAAAGGACTTAGTGGAGTAGCCATAACCACTAAAAAACCATACATTGTCGCTGTTGAACAAAGGAGAGTTTTTGATGGTTTCACGGGAAATTAGGGCTTCCTAATTTCGTTGCTAGCCGTTGAATTGAGCGTTGAAGGACGTCTGTACATCCAAGGTGACTCATTTGACAACTCAAGTCGTGATTTTAAATAACTGCAGTTGAGCAATTTATAGGTATTTCCTGAAAAACCAATATAACTGTAAATTTGGGGTTTTTCGCTGGGGATTACTCTGTCAAAATTGATCAAAGGAAAGGTTAAATTGTGCTTTTAAATGAAATTTCGGCCAGAGAAATAGCTATTTTTTATGCTCTGAGACGCTAGGCTGAGTGGGGCTTGAAGATAGCAGTTTTTTTTTTAATGAAATATGATCCTGTCAAAGCTAAGGTTGTAGTGAGATAGAGGCAGCGAGGAGCTAAAGACTTGAGAGTGTATGAAGCTTACTGTCATCTTGATACTAAGATTCCTGACAGCTAAAATAAACTGAATTTAAGAACCCTATAAGTCATTCAGTTTTTGAAGAAGAATGGGTAAGAGTGGAAAGATAAACAGAGCCAAACCTACTGATGTAGGATGGATTGAAAAACTCCCTGGGTGTGTTGAGCTGTTTCAACAAGCTGGTTGGATGGACTTTTTCAAGACGATCGATGGGTATAATGCAAAGGTGTCCTGTAAGTTTGCTCAGGGTTTTAAAAATGACATGGTGATTTTTGATACTCTTAAATTCAAGCTGACAGTAAAACTGATTTCAGAAGCTACAAGGATTAAGGATGAGGGTGAACCATGGTTTAAGAAACTTCCTTTTGACTTTGATCCACAAAGATATCTTTTTCCAAATGTCACCCCTGATTGGAATAAAGGTGTTCTTATTCAAAATTTCAGAAAGGAATGGGTTGAGCCAATCAGAATATTACAGAGCTATGTTACTTGTGAGGGAAGGTATGCTTATGTATACAAGTACCATTTCAGATTCCTTCAGCACATGGTGGGGGTGTCCAAGATGAACCTGCCATTCTTCTTTTTGAAAAGCTTGCAGAAGATGTCCAACAAGGTGAAAGGGCCGATAGATCATTCTTATCAGTCTATCTTTCACCATGGGCTAATCAAGTTGATTATTAGCACTGTTTTGCAGCATGAAGGGAAGACCTGAGATTTTTTCATCTTTTGGTCTGGCTTTGAAGACTAGAAATCTAAGAGTCAAGCAGACAAGGGTAAGGTCTTGTTGATAAAATTAGGTCAGAAGCCAAAACTTGAAGATAAGGAAGAGGTCAAAGTTGAGGAAGCATCAGAGCATGTGGAGGAGGATAGTGAACCAAAACTGTTCTCAGCCAGTCCTAAAGGCAAGTATTCACTATTTGTAGATGAGAAAGAGCAACCTGAACAAAATTTGGCACCTGCAGAAGATTCTCATGAAGTGAAAACTGTTGATATAAGAGAGGTTTCTATACCTAAGGAGGAGATTCAAACTCAACAGACAATCCCTATCACCATTCTCTCCGATGATGAGGGATATTTATTGGAGGAAGAGAATCCCATTTCCAAAACAGAAGTCAAGGTTGAAATAGGAAAAGAAATCCCTACTTCAGACAGCAAAACAACAAAACCTAACAGAAAAAGGAATAAACTTGAAGTAGTAGAGTTGGCTGCTATCCAGCATCAAGGAAAGGAGCTGAAAATGATGGGAGAAGCAGCATCATTTTGGAGACCTAAAACTAGGTCAAAAAACAAGCTAAGACTGAACATGAAGAAATTGCTCAATCCCAAATTAAATACAAATGAAGTTACTGTCTTAGATGAGGTTTCCGTGGATGATAAACCATAATTAGATAAAATGCAGCCACAATTAAAAGAAGAAGCTCCTTTAGTTGAAGAAACAGGTGAAGAAAATCCTAGCATCAAAGACACTCCTGCAGACCTGTTAATTGAAGAGGATGAAATCTTCAAAAAACTTGATATACCTTGGAGATCTGATGAGAAACAAGATCCAATCATAAAAAAACTAGTTGACTCTGACAGAGAGAATTTGTAGAAAACTGTTAAGCAGTACAAACATCAGATGAGTTAAATGCAAGAGGTCAATGATGGATTAATGATGGCTAACAGAAGGTTGAGAGAAGATCTACAAGATGTAAATGACAATTTTCAGGAGTTGATAGCAAAAGAAAAAGAAGCACTAAAGAGAAAAAGAGCTACTGACATGCATTGCACAGAGTTGGAGAAGACAGTCCAGGACCTGCAGCAGAGAAACAAGGAGCTCATCAAGAAGATAAATAACATGGAGCAGGATCAGAAGAAAGCTAAGAATAAATACCAAGCATCATATGGTATCGCTCTGCTGGCTGAAGCAGCAAAAGATCTATAAGTCAGTTGTTCATTCAGTTAGTTGTCACTAAACACATATAGTTAGTGATTTACTATTTTTAGCATATTTTGTAATTTTGTAAATATTGTACATTTTACTTTACCTCATCGAATAGATGGAAGGCAGTTAGGGTTAGATCCCTAACTGATTTTGTAAAAGAATAGTATTTAGAGAGCTTAGAAAGTGATTGAGAGGGTTCAATTTTTTGGGAGCTTCAGGAGGTCTCCAGACTGCTTTTGTTTTCAGACTTGTTCAGAGCTAAGTATTATGACTCTTGTAAGCATTTACTGATGAAATTATGAGATATATATGACTTTTACCCTTCAGTGTTTTGTGTTGGCTTCATTTTTCAGCTTATTTAGTTTCTTAATAGATATATTCATTGATGGTTTATGTGTATCTTCTGGTGATGCGTGTCTTTTATGAATAAACCTTAACATTGTGTTTCTGTTGGATCCTGTTGGAGATATCAGGCATCTTTATCATCTTTTGTTTATGATTTAGTTATTATTTTGCTCATGAGTCTATTCCCTGATTGTTCCCAAAAATTTATAACCACAAAACCTTTCAAAAACCTAAAACCTACTTTATTTTACTGAGTTTTATTTGAGATTGTGTTGGCTTGTTTCTTTGGCCTTAGAAACAATTTCTGGCACAAACACCTTCTATGCCAAAATTCACTTGGCTCCATGGATTCATGTACCATGGCATGTTCAGGTTGTCCATTCAATTTGTACAATCCTCCCTCTTGCTCTCCAATCACTACTGCATCATCTATAGTTTTACCCTTTGGCCACATTAGGACTTGGCCATCTACAAATGCAACCCTCATGTCTTTTGCATCCAATGTACATATGGAGAGTAGGTTCTTCTTGAGCCCAGGTACATATAGAACATCTTTCATCTTCAAAGACTTCCCAGAGTCTAGGTTGTAGGAGACTTCACCACTTCCTTTGATAGGATATTGATAGTCATCCCCAAGTTTCACCTTATGGGGTGACTCATGTTCAGATAGATTTGCAAAAGATCCTTTAAACCCAGTCATGTGTTTGGAAGCCCCACTATCAATAAGCCAATCATTACATCCATGAGAGATAGTACCTGTGAGAGCAGAGATTAGAACATATTCATCTTCACTTGATGAAATATCACTTTCTTCCCTATCCTTCTTCTTGGGAGGTTCATCATCCTCAGCAGCATGAGCATGAAACCTCTTCTTGTTGTACCTCTTCTTCTTGTTGAATTTGTTGTTGTTGTCTTTCTTCTTCTTTGGACAATTTGAAGCAAAGTGTCCTATTTAATTACAATCAAAACATCGAACATGAGAGAGATATTTCTTCTTATGATGAGGGTGAGAATGTTTATTGTTATGAGATCTATCCCTCTTAAACTTGCTTCCCTTGGTGTGTGCTGTGAGAGCTTGATCTTCATTCCCCATCTTTTCTTCTCGGGCCACAAGACTTGCTTCTTCTTGTGAGCATTCCCCCCATAGTCTACTGAATGAGATCAACTTCCTCCTTGCACAGATTCCTTAGATGAAGGAGTCCCATGACCTAAGTAGGCCATTCAATGTGGTCATGACAACTTCACCATTGTCCACTACTTCATCCACAGCTTCAAGTTGTTCCTTGATCTGAGAGACCTTATAGAAATAGGATTGAATGGTATCTCCATTCTGAAGATTTACCCCTTTCAATTGGTTCCGTAGAGTCATCTTCTGATTTATTTTCTTCCCTTCAAATAGCTTGGTTAGGGAATCAAACATCTCCTTGGGTGTCTTTAGAGATGACACATGTGGTATGAGATGATCTTTGATAGAATCAACAATGATCCTCTTTGCCTTGACCAATTTCTTCTTATGTAAGGCCTTAGCCTCTTCTCCCTCTGGGACAGGGACCTCTTCACTTATGTAAGTGTCCAATTCATTTTCTTCCAGGATTAACCCAATCCTATACTTCCATGATCGGAAGTTATCAACCCCTTCAAGCTTATCCTCAAGCTTGGTGTGGTAAGACATTTTAATGAGAAACTCAAATGGAAATAAAATATTTAGGTCTTACCACTTTATTTGCAGAAATCTGGATCTCGTGCTAAGTTAGGGTTTGTCAGAGAAACCCTAAAAATTCAAAATGTGAATTTCAACTTTCTGAAAGGATAGAAAGATGTGCCTTGATGAGCTAATCATCCTGGTGTATTTAAAATTTGAAATCTACAAAGTTTCACCCTTTAGAAATGCCTTTCAATCTCCCGGATTCACTAGGGAGGACCGTGAATTAGGGTTTGAGTTTCCCAGAGCTTCACCCAACCAAAAATATCGATCCAAATCTCTAAACTTCTCTTTTTCCAAGGAGCTTCCAGATATGTCGTCAAAATTAAGAAATTCCTATTTTTGTGGAAACCCTAATTTTTAGGGCAAAAAATGAAAGTGCCCAGAATTGAATTCTGATTGGACAGAAAGATGCACCTTGTTGAGGAGAGTCAAAATACCCTACTGCCTTTCAATATCTGTGGAGAGAAACCCAATAAACAAGAAACCCTAGTTTCTGCAACTACATAATGTCTTCTTCTCAAGTTAGCTCTGATACCATGTTAATTTTTGAGCATTAATTCAACATACTCTAGGATCTTTACTGAGAGAATAACATGTACAACATATCAATCATAGCAATGCATATCAATCACACCAACCAATCACATGAGACAATAGACACACAAAGTTTCACTGGGGAAAACCATAAAGGTGAAAAACCCTACAACTTTCTTAGAGATAGAAAGAGCAATGATACAACCAAACTACACAAAGATAGTCCTCCTAGGAGCTGAACCTCCTCCTCCACTAGTGTGCCACTTTTCGAGTAGTGTAGAAGTGAATAATGAGATATCAAATAGAGTGCCTCCTGCACTCTATTTATACATGACCTGACCTGCCTAATAACCTAGCAGGGCCGACTTGTCTAACTCAGTCTAATAACCCATGGTTATATTAATCCGGGCCGACCCCACACTTGGTGGTCTAATAACCCATCACTTGCAAGTTGCAACACTTGCGACACTTGTCAATACAAATGACGACACTTCCGTATAGAGGAATAATAACATCTCTATAGGAGTACACTATACATAGGTGAAATACATTCCGAAGTTACAATTACATCAACACTCAATAGCAGTATACCATGACCGCGGCATTTCATCCAAGGTATGGATGAATGCATGGACCCACTCATCTCTTGGTCGCGATGCCCATAACGTTCAAGACTCCACCAAATGGTTGCCAGGATCATTCCGACCATCATATTTCCCTGCGTGGTAGACCTCGGTATCGCCAAAGCATACCATAATTAATCTTCTGCATTTCGACCATCCATCAAATGATTCCTTGTGTGTCTCCCACCAGCATGCTGGAGCATCCTTCAGTGCTTCGTCCAATGCTAGCAATCGTTGTGGTTTGGAAACTCTTTCCTCGAACTCCATCAAAAATTCAGATAAGCCAGGAAGTCCTTCATATATTGGTAGTGTGACCATTTCAATTGCGACACGGCATAGCGACTGCATGATCAACCCACACTTACGGAGCGACACCTCGTGCAAGTGGTTCTGCCAATATTCTAGCGAATCATCAGAGTCAGAAGACATAGAGCTATCACTGCACCATCCAAGATCACCCTTGGTAGTCGGATGAATGTAATCTTCAAAGATATTGAATGCATGGTCCCATCCACTGGGATCGTCATCCTTCACTAGTTCTATGTAGCGGTGTCCTTTAGCCAGATCCAACGAGGCGATAACTCTGAGATCATGATTTTCAAAAGTCATCATCCATCGCTTGAAGTTGATTATTGCTCCGCTATCATTAGCCCATCCAATCCCCAGCAATGCGGGATAAGAGCTTCCTCCTTCAACTTCTTCTATTACATCAAAGTCAGCATATGTTTTCATTCCCTCGATGTCCACCACCATTCGTGGAACTCTCCCAATCGGTGTCACCTTAGCGTGATTAGATAACTGGAGTTGTACAAGAGACCAGCTTAATGGGGGACTCCCCATCTTCTGCCAAGCCTGCTTGGTTAAGATGTTGACATCCGAACCAAGATCCAGAATAACTGAATCAACATTGTAGTCTCCAATTTGAATATTCATCTACATCTCCTTACCCGTCTTCCATCATTGTAAGGAATTAACCGTGAACTCTTGTCGATCATGGGTCGTCGTCGCAACAGAGCTTCAATCTTAGAAAGAGTGTCGGGATCTCTTGCCAGGGATAAAAAATGTTCCAAAAATTCTTGAAGTGTGCTGGACTGCCGCAACGGCCCAGCCTATGAAGTGGCATCAAAAGTAGAGGGCATGTCATACATAACAGCCTTACCTCTATCTTTTTCTAATGTGCGATGTGCTTAAAGAAATGCCTCCCACTCAGCATCAATGTCAAATGATACCTCCTTTTGTCCGGATAATCGAATCAGTGAACTATCCTCTCCAGTCGTCTTGCCTCCGCGAGTTACCATAGCAACGGAAGCATCTTACGGTCTTGGTTCTGCAGAAATCGTCACGATATTCGCACCCTAGGTCTGGTTCAGCGGTGGATTCCCGGGTGGGTTCATATTCTGATTCTGATTTGGCTGCAGATTTTGGTTCTGCACTGGTTTCTATACTTGGTTCTGGGTAGGCTACTGTGCCTGGGGATGACTCTGCAACTATGGAGTATTCCCTGCTTGCCATTGCGCAATCAACTGCAAACAATTCTCAACCGTGTGATCGTTAACAAAACAGAATGTACACTGGTTCTGCAGCAGTGAACAGTCTCATTGGTAGTGTCCCCATACTGCATAGTGATAGCATTGAATAGGTTCGCGACCACCTCGTCCTCCTCCACAACCAAATCCTCCATCGCGTCCTCCCCGGTATCCTCCCCGAAATCCTCCCTACTGCTGGTACTGCAGTTGATTGAATTTCTATTGCATTGGTGCCGGTTGCATTCCTTGCCATTGCGGTGCATACTGCGGTTGATGTACATACTTTGGCTGTCTTGGAGCCATCTGCATCGGAGCATATTGCGGCATGAACTGTGGCGGTTGCTGCTGCTGTGGTACAAACTGCATCTGCAGTTGAGGTAGTGGCTGAGCTACCTGTGGCTGCGGTTGCGACTGTTGTACGGCACGCTGGTCGTCCTTTACATAGAATGCATCATACATTCTCTCTTGGAGCAACCCATATGCACGGCAATCCTTGTCATCATGACCCACCGATTTGCAAAATGTACAATAGAGATTCCTTGGGGTTGTGACCATTTTCTGCATGTACGGGAAATTGTCATGGCTGTGCCCATATATGTGGCAGATGCGACACCACGGCATGCTACCACCATTCAACGGATTTGGTGCTACCAAAAGAAGATAGTTGCAGAAGTCAGGGCAATTTTTCTTAGTATGTCCTTCTCCACGACATCGTGTACACCAGAATTCTTCACATTGCTCCTTTCTTTTCTTTAGATCCTGCAACTAGATGGTCAGGTTATCCAATTCTGTCTGGATCTGCAACATCCTAGCTACATTTTCCCCAATGGGCGATGCCTCTTGCCACATCATGATCTCCAAAGATTCACTCGATGTGGTAATGTTTTGCTGCATCAGTGGTAGCTGGATATGCAGAAGCAAGGCCACGATAAACCATTCCTTATGTTGGACAGTACTCATGTCAAAACTGACCCTTTCCATCAGCGTTTTAAATCGTTGATCAAAATCCCACACAGTCTCATTGGGATACTGCTTAATCCCTTTAAGCTCTGTGATGTATTGTGCTTCATATTTGGGCTTCTGGAACTCTACGATCAGGCCTGTGCGAATCTCATCCAGTGTTTTTGTCGGAGTGTCGACGAGAACTTGTGTAAATTTCATAAACCAATCCAAGGCACGACCTCAAAGAGTCGTCGCCAGTTGTCCCTTTTTAGCATCATCATCAGTGATCTGTTTGACGGTCCATACGGCTTCACATAGAAACTAGTACTGTTCAGGGTTGTCTGTTCCATTTCCTTGGAACAGGGGTAACTTAGTATCCTCGCCCGCCATTCTGGGCTTCCTTCCTCCTTTCACTGTACTACTACCGATTAACTTCTATGGAATTGATGAACTCGACTGTGTTGAAGTGGTATTTCTTTCTATCTGAGAGATAGTGAGTGGAGGTGTGGGTACGTTGGTGCTGGGGTTTGGTCCTGCCTCTATCCTGGGTGTATCCTAGTTTTCCTTGTCGGGACTGTGAGGTTGCTTTGTCCCACGTTGTCTTCCTTCACGGCCTTGTGGTTCGACCGCAGTAGGACCTTCTCCTGTCCTCTACCTCTTTTCCTGTCGGAACCTCACTCCTCCCCTCGTAAGACCACTTTCTTCCTTGGCTTCACTCACAGTCTCATCATGACCTGCACCCATCTACCCCTTATCATTCAATGTACCCCCCCCAACTATCATGGTACGCATGGCCTCCGCCCACCTGGCTGTCTACTGATCAAGATGCATATTCAATATACCATTTTCGCAAATAAGCATCTTAATCGATAGTTGAAGAGACAATAGAAACCTTCCCCAGGATCCGCGAAAAAAATATCTTTCGGCTTCATTATAAGATTTCTGGGTATCAACCGTGAATTCTGTGATATAGCCCTCTAGGATGCTATCGAACAACACTTCGACAGCCTGCGACGCTTTATTATCGACTTCCTGCAACTCCTGAATCAACTCGGGGGTCCAGGTCATCGGTTCACCGCCTTGGAAGTTCCTCTTATGGAAGGTCAACTTCGCCAACCACTCGTACAAAATGACTGGGAATTCACAGAAAAACCACTCATGTGGACCATTGTGAATATATCTATCCTCTCACTAGTCTACCATCAGTCGAGTGTTCCAATTTTCTTATTCAGCAAATTCCTTCAACTTCTGATCAAACCATTCTTGGATCTCCAGTTTTGTCGGGTACCACAACATATCCTCCTTTCACTTCGCACACAGTCTCGACAATAGAACCAATTTTTGACTCAAACCCGGTCAACAAGGGTTCCCACCACTGTCGACACCAACCCACCACGATCTCCCTAAGCACTGGACCAGATAGGTTTTACCCTGCCTAGCAACACCTGCAGAGTAGATGAGGTCTCACCCGAGGCGATCAAGGGAGAGTGGACGGAACCATGTTTCCGCCGAATGAAGGAGGATGATTGCGGCAACAACTACTCAACTTATTGCAGCATCCAACAGATCTATGCATTCACAATTAACATCATTTATATTCATAGCATTACTCAACGGAGACATTCATCATGACAAGTATACATTAAAAGATTAACTGCAACAAGAAATCATCACAACATGCATTAACACAAAAGCTACACAGGGAATTTCACCAAACAGTTTCGTCATGTCATATTACTTCAGAAAAACCTTGATACAACATCTCTGCAAAACCCGATCTCCACAATATCTCTTGATCTCAAAACATATGCCAAAAAACGCATCTCCATGATCTCCTACGACCTACAACTTTTTGTCTATATATAGGCTTCCACCTTTACAATGCTTGTCCACTTACTAACAACTTCCTAACCGACTCCTGGACAAATGACCCAAAATCTAACTGACACAGTCCAAATGACCCAAAATCCCACCTACTACAGTACAATTAGCTCAAAATTACATCTCATATGATCCAATGACCCAAAAACCCGCATTCTGCGGTACAAATGACTCAAAAAATACATAAAATAATGCAGCCTTCTTCCTTCCGTGACCTCTTCTAACATGTCTCAGCATCGGTGATGCTGCGATTCTTCTTCACCAAACCGCTTGCCAATAAGACTGAATTTGGCACAGGTTGGTCTATAAATAAGACAAAAAAAATGTATCAAAATTGCAATCGATTCCGGTGCAACCAGATAAAAAAGATAAAAAAAATCCTTCCCTAGCAAAGGCTAAACAAAGGCAAATTGATGTAAGTCTTAAAGTATGGAAAAAACTTGTAAAATCGTATGAGAAGTCGGATGCATGGAGGAAGTCTAGAGAGGAGAGTATCCAAGTAATTAAATTTGATCATAACATTATATCAAAATTATTAAGCGATTTTTATGTTTTATTTTTGTATACTTAAATTTATTTGGTAGATGTTTCAGGACAAGGCCTCCAAGGCTAGGCTTGCCAAACTTCGTTCCACACATCATAGTGGCCATAAAGGTCTACAGACCTTGATCTGTACTTTTGTAAGTATATTTAATTTGTGAAATGATATATTTTTTTAATTCCTAGAAAAAATTAAATGATTTCATAATAATTAGTGTAACTAGTCCATGTGTCATGTGTTTTACAGGAGGAGAAACATGGTCGGCATCCAACACCATTTGAAAAATAAAAATTACAAAGAAAAAAGTGGACCGACTTTGTAATCTGGATGGAGAACAAGGTATCAATATTTGACTAATAACTCTTGTTCATACATTTTACTACATTGTCATTTTTTCTTTGGGAATCTATAATCTTAGGTGGTTTATCACATTTATTAGAGTTGAACTTAGGCACACTAGACCCTCCCAAATATAGAATAGGTTGTCCTAAGTCATACATATCCTCATCCCATTCATAACCAATAAGAAATTGAATGAAACATCAATTCCATCCCTTTGCATTCCTTTTTGAATTCCTTTTTGTTGTAGATGTGAAAAAACCTCATCTTTCTCATTACCTTGGTCTTCTACATTCTGCATAATTTATGCTTGCGAATGCAGACAAAGTTGCCTAGCCTTTCCTTTTGCCACCATGTTGTGGATGTGCAATTCATTTATCCAATGTTGAAAAATCCATTGAACATTTTTCTATATCAATGCCCCTGCATTTCTCATCCCATCACATTGTGGATGTGGAAGTCATTATCCAAATTTCATTACATTAGGCCTTCGCATTCTTCTCTACATGTTGATTCAAAAGGTGCTTATAACTTAACCTTTCATATGTATTCTCAATATTTATTCTTTCGCATCAATATTTGGGTGTAGACATTGTATCCCTTGCCAATGATTTGATTCCCTTTGTATTTTTAGAACTCATGCGAATGTTGACGGTGGACCTACATGTGGCATTCTCATTTAAAACTTGGTTCAATGGCAGTGGATAATGTTGAATCTCTTTATGGACATTGAAACTTGCCTTGTACCAGAAATTATTGAGTATCAAACACACATACTCCAAGAGATTGATAATGAAGGCCGGTGCATGGATTTAGTCATATTTTAGAATCCAAGAGATTGATAATGAGGGTCGGTGCATGGATTTGGTCATATTTTAGAATCCTTAAGAGATATGGTAGGAGAAAAATATGTTGAGCATAAAGTGATGGAATGTTGGTCAATACTGAGAGGAGGGGATGAATCAGTATTGATAATTTTTTCTTTTAAACCACTTATTTAACTTTTGATCAAAAACATGGAAAAAACAGAAACAGGGATTTATCATGGAACCCCAAATGGGTAAACCACCAAAGATTTTCTATTATCTGCAAAAAAAAATTTACAAGTTACAATAGAATTCGATTGGCACCAACCAATCAGGATGTACCCACACCCTTGATTCACCAGCACCAACTGGTAGGAGGCTATAACTCCCTGTTTAGTCAGCTACGACTGACAAGGAAGCAACAACTCCCTTTTGTAGGCACCAACCTGCCCTAGCACCACCCTGTCGCCCTTAAGATATTAAGTCTCCACAAGCTTCTAAGACTGCATCTCTTCCTTTGGCCTTACTTCTTCTTCAAGTACTGAGATGAAGAATCGAGAGACGCTTTCAAATGATGTTTGTTTTCAAAATATATACTTCTCCGAAGGTCATGTGTATTTTTTGAAACAACACACCTTTTCAAAACAACACACCTAAAAATAAATGATATTACAATAAAAAACATTTTTTATTTTTAATATATAACTATATATATTATTGTTTTAATTAACCCTTAAAAAATGACTTTATATTAAAATCATTTTTATTATTAAAACTAAACACATTTTTTATTTAATTAATTAAAACTTTGTGTTTTACGAATTTGCATTTAACCTTCATGTTCACAAATCTTTAGCCACGTCTGATGACTCCTATGCCACATCAACGCCACGTCTTCTACCATCTCAGCTTCACGGTCTACCATGTTTGCAACACCTCCCTGCCATGTCATTATCCTCATCAATGATAGAATTTGACACGTGTACCAAAAGGATAGGGAGCCTGACAGGTCGTCCCAGGCACTGAGCTGGTGATTTTCTCGTGGAGTCCAAACACCCAGCGCCCCCACCTATCCTTTGCACTACGCATCAAATGAGTTAGTGAAGACTGGTGTTTAGAAAGCCATAAGATCCTCTTTCACTGTCAATGTGGGACTAAATCCCAAACAAAACAAATCACAACCGTTGATTTGATAAGCCAACGGCTGTTGAGTCTCCACTGTGTAGTTTCTTCCTACCAGTTGCGCGTTTTTGTGCAGTGAATTCTGAGAGACATCCATGGTTTCAGAATCGGCTTTGAACGTTGTCTAACTCAGATTTATCCTTTTGCTGGCTGCTATATATGGTGTAAGATCTTCCCCATTGATCAAGACTATATTAGGACACATTGTAGGAGATTCCACAAGAACACTGAAACCCTGTCTCTTTTTCCACAGCTTCATGGATTTCAGCTACTAAATGAATTTCAATCATAATCAAATCTCTGTCTTCAAAATAAACACTCTTCAACTCATTTTCAATTCCAAAACTAATCTTACTTGCAGAAGCATTACTCCATATATTTTTTTAGAAACTGGACATGGACTCGTGTCTCTGAAGTTACTTACATTTAGAATGACTCTAGCTTCTGCAAAACCCTCCTTCACTAGTTCATTTGCTGAATTGCTGTCAATTACAAAACCTATGAAGCTGTTCTAAACCGCCCCTAATGTAGCATGTTTTATGGTCTCAGATGTGATATCTAATCCACATTTGTCCAATCCTGACCTCTCAAGCGTGCCAAACCGCCTGAGCACATTCATTCTTTACAGGTAAAGATTGATACATTCTGGATGAGTGTTCGTAATGACATTTTTAACTTTATGGCTCTTCTTATGGCGAGAATCAACAAGAGTAGTCAACAACCAATGTGACTTTGAAGATAAAGAAGATGGCATAAATATCATCTTATGTGGTAATCGTCCTTGAGATTGTAATATTCCCTTTCCATGATGTAAAAAGATATGAGCCTGATCATACCCTGCATCTTGAGCATTTAAATCAAGCACCTCATTCCCTATAAGCAATTTCAAACTGCCATCTAACCATCTCACAAAGCGAGCATTTATTTCATAAGAAATGTTACCATTACAATTCTGAACCTTCCTCCATCGCACTATATTATCCTCCCCGATTACTGAGAAATCAGACTCCTTCTAATTCCCATCTTATGAGCTTTCAAGATTTCAACATTTTTAAATCTCTGTCCACACGATTCTGTTGGCTGTTGAAACTGAAACTCCAGATTTTGTGGTATCATGATTGGGAAGTGGCAGACTTAGGCAGCGAGTCAATGAGTCCATTTCAAATTGGCAATTGTCAATGAGTCATCTTCCATAAAGATGCTATAATTTAATTTCATCATTTCATCTGTCTGGATATTGTTGTTAGCTTTTCAAGGATAGTAACTTGTACCCTGCTTTGAGGTCAAAGAATTCATGCAGCAATGTGTCCCAATAGAGCATATGTTTCAATAATATTTCAGACCTCTGACGTGCATAAATGGTCTCTAGTAGCAAGCGTGCATTGTCGCTTCATTTCTTGCTTTTGTCATGGCTATTTGCCGTTGCCATTTATGATTGCCATCAATGACAACAATCTATCATATATCTTTGCTGCCCTACCACTGCCATATTGCCAACATAAAGAAGTCTAAGCCTTTTTGTGGAGACATTGTAAATGTGTTGGCTTGAGAACATAAATAATTGCATTGGACAAAGGAATACAAATAGTATTCAAGGCTATCATAGGAAAATATAAGAAGAGTAAAGCATGTTATATAGGGATGAATAAAGTTGGCTCTATGCACCCAAATAGAGTTTTGGAACTTCTTGAAGTTGGCACATTTTTGGAATATCAAGGCTTGTAATATTGAACCTCTTAAAAGAATATATTGAATAGCCATTAATGAGTTCATTTATCCCTTTCCAAATTGCAGTTAGTCATATGATGGACCCATATAATGAATTGCCTTGTATTTTCACCCACTTGGTTGGTCAGGAGACTACGACATATGTTCCCAAGTATGTGTTGTATGTGTTACACTTCACTTTGTGATTGAATGTGTTTTTTAACTAGGAACAAATTACCTCAAATGAAATATCTCATCAACTTACAAATTTAACCAAATTTAAAATATTCTTTGTGATGGTCTAATTGGTATTTGCATTGGTTTTTTGTAATACTTTTGAAGCAATGAGCCCAAAAGAGAATCTTCTTTAGGAAATTGAACCAATCCAATGTTGGTACCTAACTCTATTGAGACACAATTCCATTTCATTTTTATCATGTCCAAGATTATTTGTCAAGAAGTGTAGGCATATGTTGATAGGCAAGGGACCCAAAATGTGACTGTTATATAAAAAATATAATAACATAACAATAATATATTTTAACCATTAATATTAATATTAATAATAAAAATCATAATAACATAACAATAATATATTTTAACAATTAATATTAATATTAATAACTAATAAACAATTAATAATTAATAATTATTGAAGAGTCATGCCTTTATGTGAAAGGTCACGAATGGACTTATATAATTCCAAACCTTTGTAAATGAAAACATATCGAATATTTTATCTTATATATTTATATTATTATAAATTTATGGATCCATTGTCATATTTATGTTGGAATTTTAATTAGGAGACAGATTCTCTCTGCTTCAGTGGTATCAGAGCCCCTTGGGAATTTCGCTGACTAATGGCTACTGGCCATAAATTCATTAGAGATTCTATGGATATTTGTCCTTGAACAAAACGCTGGACTGTGGCTATTATCCCATTCCTCACCTGTAATTCACGTTCTCCTCCTCACGCCACCCCTGCACATTATTTCCCCCAACTTCTCCCTCTTGACGCATGCCTTTATCCATTCTCTGCCACTCCCCTCCATCTCCCAAAGTTCACCTCCCTAAATTCGTGCTGTGCTCTCCCATCTCTCTACAACTCTCCAATCGCTGTGCTTTCTCTCTCCTCACCTACCTCCCTCTACGTCAAACCTTCCTCGCCTTATTCCGAACTTACACCTCGTGCCTTCACTCTCGCTTGCCTCCATCCAACATCCTTCAACATGTTCCTCCCCGGTTCCACAGGAAGATGCTCCTCCAAGATTCCACAACGCTTCATTCCTTCCCACGCCCATGCTTATGCCCTACCTCCTCATAACCTACACCACCTCCCCCACTCAGGAAAACACCTCTCCACACCAGCTCCTTCCCACTCCACAATCTGTGTCTTCCTCTCATGTTCTCCCTTTATTTGATCTACCCAATCTCATACTCCTCCCCTTCTTCATGTCACCACTACCTCTGAATAACCTCGACCCCAACACCGCCACTCTACTACACCAATCCATGGATTTCCTTCTTCCTCCATGCCTACACTCTTTGCACTCCCCAGCTCCATCCTCTCCCTCTCTCCATTGGGAACATCACTCACATCTATCCTACGTTGACCCACACACCCTCACATCAATGTTACATTAATAATTATTATTATTTTGGAAAAAAAATATAGAAAAGATTAAAAGAAATTTTTGGAGGTTATTACACAATTCGTGCCAATATCTATCATCGAAGTCGAGAATTCATGGCGATTACAAAAGCAGAGTTACAATCACAGTTACAAACAGCATTGGATCAACTAGAAAATTACAAAGCGACCAATAATTATCTACAATGCGAGATTGATAAGCAAAAGTTGATTAATATATTTCAAGAGCAAAGGAATCATACCGTAGAAATTCAAAATCAATTATTGAAAAAAAAAGGAATATTTCACAAAAATGTTATCAGATAAGGATGAGAAAATATCACAATTGAAAAGTATTAATCAAAACCTTGAAGACCAGATAAAAAAACAAAGAATGTCGAAGAATCACCATATGGAAATGATAACGAAGTAGAAGAATAAATTAAATGTTTAAATCAGCTCGTCATGGACAAGGATAATGAATTGGCGCAAGTCCAGAGAAAGTTGGAAGGTCAAGAATCAAGGAATTGCTGCCTTCAACAACAGATTAGTGAACTCCAACAACAATATGACAACATTAAGAAGACGCATACGTTTGAGATTACAAAAATAAAAAATACGTTATCAAGCAATATCGAAGAACTATTTCGACCATGAAATCATAATAAGACATTAATTACGAAAATAAAAAAGTTGAAACATAGTCGGAAGATGGAACACTCCAATCGAGACCTAGAAGGAAAAATACCAGAACAACAAGAAGAAAAATATCATCTGGAAAATATTAATCAAGAACTAGAGAAACAAATCGAGAAGTTTAAAGAGGAAAAAAAGTCGCAATACAAAACGTTCGAAAAGATTCAGAGTAATAACAATCTATTGGAGAGAAAAGTAGCACAAATCTAGAAGGAAGCATCCAGACTCTCCAGAAAACAAAGTCAAGTTGGGGAAGAAGAAATAAATACAAATTTAGTCTTCGTCATAGTTCAAAAAGAATTCAATCCAGCAGAAAAACAAACAAGAAGAATTCCTTATTGACACCCCAATTATAAACGTCATTTTGTCCAATGACATGGTCAAAATGAACATACACAAAGAAGTTATGACGTCAGACAAGCAAGAACATCAAATCAACATACTAAGCAACAAACGAGAAGATTCATCCCACAAGGCAATAAAATAAATCTGATGAAGATAGATCTCAGATGGACCACATCAGAAATGATGTGACATTTTTTCTTTGGAATTCGTAATTCCTATCATCTCGTTTCATCAAGTGTCACAAGTACTAGGAAAAAGATCGAAGGACAACATTATAACCAAGAAATCAGACGTAAACCTTGTCTTCAATATGCTTTGAGGACAAAGCTTCCTTAAGGGGAAGGGAATATTATATAAAAAATAATAATAACATAACAATAATATATTTTAACAATTAATATTAATATTAATATTATTAATATTAATATTAATATTATTAATATTATTAATATTAATATTAATATTATTAATATTAATATTAATATTATTAATATTAATATTAATATTATTAATATTAATATTAATATTAATATTAAGAACTAATGAACAATTAATAATTAATAATTACTGAAGACTCATGCCTTTACGTGAAAAGTCACGAATGGACTTATATAAGCGAAAACCTTTGTAAATGAAAACATAATGAATATTTTATCTTATATATTTATATTATTATCCATTTATGGAGTCGTTGTCATATTTATGTTGGAAGTTTACTTAGGAGATGGATTCTCTCCGCTTCAGTGACCATGGAAGCAAATGCCTTTCTTTTCATAAGAGAATAATATATTTTGGAAGAAATTCATACAAACATTAGACTGTATGCATTTTAGGGGAAAATTCCTTTCTCAATTCTTTTGCAATAGGTTAATCTTGATTAAATCTTGTAGATAGTATAAAAAATGGTTTGTGTTCTTCAATCAAGAACAAGAAAATTCAATTAATCTCTTTACCTTAAATTGTATTGGATGTTCAATTAGAGTATAGCAAGTTTTGTAGAAATTTCTCAAGTTTGGCATACATTTTATTTAAAGGAAGTTGAGGTTGTTATAGAGAACTATGTGAGCACCTTAGCTAGGTACCTTGGTGACTCGATAGATAGGGTCATTTAAATGTGATATTTGATGATTGAAACTCGTATCAACATTTTTTAGGAAACATAGAAACCTTTATCCCTATGTTGATCAAAATAGAAGACAATGAAAAAATAGATGCTATTGTCATGATTTAAAGAGGCTTGCACTCAGTAGAAAAAGGGATCAAGTGTAGCCAGTAATGATCAACAAGGATTGTTTCCTAGATAGTTTAGGAGATATGTACTAATTTGGGAGTTCAAGGAGGTAGAGTTCAGAAGGAGCATGAAGTAGGGAAGTCAAAGTGATGACTTTTTAAGGTTTGTTATGGACATGTTTGTTGCGGCTACATATTGTGTGATTAGATGTGAATCATACCTTAATAATGTCATGGTGAGGAATTAGGGGAGACATAAATTTTACCAATCTTAAAGTGCACATCTAAGGATTAAAAAAAAAAAAAATCCTCAATACCATCACATATCCGACGACAACTCAACTAGCTCCGATGAGGTTTCTATACCTCTGATGACAAATGTCATCATATTTTGGTGTGGGGTTGTGGTCCAAATATATCGGTTAATCAACTACTTATTTTTCGGATATTCGATGTAGATAGGTCAGTTAATCGACTAGACATTTGTCGGATATTCGATGTTTATTAGGTCGGTTAATCGACTACTAATGTGTTGGTTATTCGACATACCTTAGTTCGGCTATCTGACCTTTTGGTAAGTCGATGTTGTCGGATATACGACACATTTGTCATTGGTGAATCGATGTATTGATTAAAATAAACGCACAGGTTTTTTCCACGAGATGTTTTCAGTTATTTGACCAAGCATTGTTACTATTTGATATTCGACGAAGTTTTACTGACATTTTAAAAAAGAATACTTTGTTGGATTTTAGATGGAGTGTTATCAAAATTCAAACAAATATGCCATCATATTTTGGGTTCAAATTTACCTGTTCCATGAATAGGTCTCATTATACTTAGCTAAACATATTTATGCATAGTTCATATTACACATGCATCCAGATTACACAAGTGCGTTGTCATTGTTCTATGGTGTCGGGCGTGGATGCACATATCAATGTCCATGGGAATGTAGATACCCTGCTCTTATACAACCTCCTTTTCGATTAAATTATGTCCCTAGTAAGAGGTTACTATGGCCCGAGGATGTAGCCGAGCCATTGCAACTTGTAATTGAGACATGTTCTTTGATGGAGGGTGTCATCCAGACTGCATTGGGTCCTGCTACCATTTCTATGCTTGAGGAGAGGTCCATACCACCCCCTAGACCTACATAGTATGATTTGCTATGGATGGAAGACTTGGATATTCGGTTCCTTGACTATGAGTCTCTAGTTTCATATGCTCTAGATGCCCGAGACTCTTAGTTACATCTGTATCAGAGATCCAGGTTATCATAGACACAATATGTATATATTTATGTACTTAATTTTTTTATTATACGCCATTAAATAATCATATGTAATGTATGTAATGTATCTAAAATAATCAATTGAGTAATATTGATTTGTTTTTTTATTTCTCCATGTAGAGGACTGAATTTATGGATTCATTTTGTTCCACTTCTCCGTTGCTTTTATAGGAAACCATTTCCCCAAATGATGTCCCCATGGTACACATGCTAGTTCCTTCATCCTAACCTTCTAAGTTACATACATGCATATAATTGCAATTATTTTATCGTAAATTTTGTCTTGTCCATTGCTCAAATTGTATAGGGAAGAGGTAAGGGGATTGAAGAGGAGCAGGATACATTGCAGTCTCCTCTGTGGTTTGATCATCAACCGTTAGTTGATGAGGTACTATAACTTATTTTTCAATACAATATAGAATTCAAGTTGATGTTTAATTTATAATGCTTATTTATTATTCTTTTACTGATTATATGCATTATGTCACCATACACAGGCTCATGTACAATTGGAAATCAACGCTCTAGTGATGTTCAAAGATGAGTGGGAAAGGTTGATTCAACATCGTACTGGTGAGGGCCCATTGACTCAATATTGTGTTGGAGATGCCACATGAGACGATTTGGAAAATATCACCATGGACTCGAGCTAGGTTAGTTGATCCATCCACTTAAAATTTTATAAATATGTCTTCTTATAGATTTAAGTATATTATTTAAATCTAGAACTAGCTTACAAAGTTCAAAATTTTAATTTTTGCATTTCAAGTATTTATAAAACATTTTCAATCACATGTCGTCCCCACACTAGGGTCATGGTGCAGGAGGTACTAGTGGTGGGGATGACCACACAACCTATCAAGGTCTTGGTTCCCATATTAGATGGAACTTGTTCATGTTTTTCACTATTTTTATTGTTATGTACACATATACACTATTACTTTTTAATAAACTTGATGGATTATTTCGTATCATATTTTTTCTCCATGGATATATGATGTCACTATGTTTATGTTGACATGAGTCATTTATCTTATGTTTATGTTTATGTGGATGTGTGTACACATTATTTATCTTTATTAAGTATGTTTATGTTTATGAACATGTGTATGTTAACTTTATGTTATGTTTATGTCAATGAATGCACATGTTATTTATGTTTATGTCGACGAGTGTATACATGTTATTTATCTTATGTTCATGTATGTTATTTATGTTACTTGGATGAGTGTATACATGTTATTTATATTACGTTAATGTATGTTATTAATGTTATATCATTTCAACAAATTTATACTTGGACTAAATATGTTCTCAAACAAGTTTTGTAAAATTGTACTTTACATCAAAAACTGTTCTTAAGTTTCGTTTTCTCTCCCAACTATAGTTTCCTTGTTTTTTCTTCTTTTCTTGACACAACAAATAGACACAAAGTTGCTCTGGACAATGTACATGTTTAATAGTGTTGATGTATTTGTAACTTCGGAAGATATTCACTTGTATATTGTATGTATTACATTTGTACTTTATTGTATCCCCAACAGAGATGTATTATTCCTCTGAATGGAAGTGTCGTCATTTGTATTTGCAAGTGTCGTAACTTATATTTGATGGGTTATTAGACCACCTTGGTGGGGTCGTCCCTGTATGAGTCATGTGGATGGGTTATTAGGCTTCCTTAGGAAGTTGGCCCGATTAGGGTTAAAGGAAAGTTAAGTTAATGTATAAATAGAGAGTGTGACTCTCTCATTCTATTCATTCACTCACTCATCCAACTTGCATAGTTGAGAGAGAGGAGTGCGCACAAGTGGAGGAGGAGTAGCTTCTGAAGACATCAATCTTTTGGGGTTTGATCTTTGTGATCTTTGTATTGGTGCTCATTCTATCTCTGAGGAAGTTGTGGGGTTTTTCACCTTCTTGGTTTTCCCCGAGGAAACTTTGTGTATCTTGTGTTTATGATTGTTATGTTGTGCATGTTATTCTCTTAGTAGGATCCTAGATAATACTTGAATGAAATTATTAGAATTCTAACATGGTATCAGAGCAGGACTAAGAAGAAGACATTGTGCAGCTGCAGAAGCTAGGGATTCTTAATTTTTGGGTTTCTCTCCACGGATCATCAAAGGCAGGAGGCTAGGATGACTCTCCTAGAAAGGGCGCATCTTTCCGTCGAAACATTATTCAATTCTGAGCACTTTCAGTTTTTGTCCTATCACTACTGTGGGAAATTAAGGTTTCTGCAAAAGTTAGAATTTTTGGAATCTGAGACCACGGTTGGATGCTCCTCAAAAAAATTGAATTTTAGAGACCAAGATGGAACGTTTTGGTTGGGAAGAAACCTAGGCTCTATCAAACCCTAGTTCAGGATTTTGACCAGAAAACCAGATTTTGAGAGAAACTACAGATCCGAAAGTTTCAAAGTCAATTTTGAGGGGTCAAATTTTGGAGATTTCAAAATTGAAGTATACTAGCTTGATCATCTCAGCAGGGCGCATCTTTCCATCCAATCAAAAGTTTGAAATTCAAATTTTGAATTTTTAGGGTTTCTCTGACAAACCCTAATCCAGCTCCAGATCCAGTTTCAACAAATCAAGTGGTAAGACCTAAATATTTTATTTCCACTTGAGTTTCTCATTAAGATGTCTCACCACACCAAGCTTGAGGATAAGCTTGAAGGGGCTAATAACTTCCGAGCATGGAAGTATAGGATTGGGCTAATCCTAGAAGAGAATGAATTGGACACCTACATAAGTGAAGAGGTTCCAGTTCCAGAGGGAGATGAGGCTAAGGCATTACATAAGAAGAACTTGGTCAAGGCCAAGAGAATCATTGCAGATCCTATCAAAGACCATCTCATACCTCATGTGTCTTCTCTAAAGACACCGAAGGATATGTTTGACTCCTTGACCAAGTTGTTTGAAGGAAAGAATATAAATCGGAAGATGACATTGCAAAACCAATTGAAAGGTGTAAAGATACAGAATGGAGAGACCATTCAATCCTACTTTACTAAGGTCTGTCAAATCAAAGAACAACTTGAAGCTGTGGATGAAGTAGTGGATAATGGAGAAATTGTGATGACCACTTTGAATGGCCTACCTAGGTCATGGGGCTCCTTCATCCAAGGAATCTATGAAAGAAAGAAATTGATCTCTTTCAGTAGACTATGGGAGGAATGCTCACAAGAAGAAGCTAGGCTTGTGGCCCGAGAAGAAAAGATGGGAATTGAAGGCCAAGCTCTCACAGCTCACACCAGGAGAAGTAAGTTCAAGAGGGAGCAACCTCATCACAAGAAATCTTCGCACCACCATCAAAGGGAGAAGAAAGATATGAGATGCTTCATATGTGATGAGAAGGGACACTTTGCCTCAGAATGTCCCAAGAAAAGAAAAGGCGTCAACAACAACAAAAAAAACAACAATAAGAATAGATATCATGCTCATGCTGCTGAGGATGATGAACCTCCTAGAAAGAAGACTAAGGAAGAAAGTGGATACTCTTCAAGTGATGAAGAATATGTTATAATCTCTGCTCTCACAGGTACTGTTACACATGGGTGTAATGATTGTCTTATTGATAGTGGGTCTTCCAAACATATGACAGGATTTAAAGAATCTCTTATGGACCTATCTGAACATGAGTCACCTCATAAGGTGAAACTTGGGGATGACTATCAATACCCAATAAAAGGAAGTGGTGAAGCCTCCTACAAATTAGACTCTGGGAAGTCTTTAAAGATGCAAGATGTTCTATATGTACCTGGACTTAAGAAGAATCTTCTCTCCATATCATCTTTGGATGCAAAAGGGATGAGAGTTGCATTTGTGGATGGCCAAGTACTTATGTGGCCAAAAGGTAAGACCATAGATGATGCAGTAGTGATTGGAGAGCGAGGGAGGATTGAACAAATTGAAAAGACAACCTGAACAAGCCATGGTACATGAATCCATGGAGCCAAGTGAACTTTGGCATAGAAGGATTGCACATGTGCACTATAAAGCACTACCAATTGCAAGCAAAGCAGTAGAAGGTCTTCCTAAAATCCAATCAAAGCATGAAGGTGTCTGCAAAGGATGTGCAAAAGGAAAGAACACAAAGAAGGAATTTCCAAGCAGTGAAAGCAAGGAATTTTGGAAATTATCCACTCTGATGTATGTGGTCCAATGTCATCCAGTTCTCTGAGTGGGTATGTATATTATGTTTCTTTCATTGATGATTTTTCTAGGAATACTTGGGGTTTATTTCTTGAAGAACAAAGATGAAGTGTTTGATAATTTCAAGGATTTCAAAGCCTTGATAGAAAACCAAATTGATAAGAAGATCAAGACCTTTAGATTCGACAATGGCAGATAATTCACTTCAGGGGACTTCAAGAAGTTATGCAGTGATTTAGGGATTAAGAGGGAGTTGACCACTTCATACAATCCACAACAGAATAGAGTTGTAGAAAGGAAGAATAGAAATATCATGGAAGTAGCATGGGCAATGCTTCATGACCAAGATCTGCCTATGCATCTATGGGCAGAAGCAGCGAGGACAGCTATATATGTACATAACAGAACACCACACAGGATACTTGACAACAAGACACCAAAAGAAGCTTTCTCTGGTAAGAAACCAGAAGTTAGCCATCTCAGGATATTTGGCTATCCAGTATACACACATGTTCCAAGAGAAATGAGGACAAAGCTAGATCCTTCAGGAAAGAAGGTTATATTCATGAGTTACAGTAAAAATTCAAAAGCATACAGAATCTACTTTCCAGGGTTCAAGAAGATTGACATCAGCAGGGATGTGACTTTTGATGAAGACTCAACATACATCAAATTGAGGAAGAAACCTGTTGAAGACAATGAAGAACCAAGAGTACCTAGAATACAAGACACCACCATTAACAAAGCAACTCCAAAAGAGGATTGTGAAATAGAAGATCCACAAGAGCCTGTAGATCCACCTCGTGAGAAGAACTCTCACAAGAGGAAACCAGCATGGGCAAGAGAGCTCATCAAAGATGTAGAGAGGTATGGTGTTCCAGAAGAGGAACACAGAGAAATAAAAAGAACAAGGTCACACACCAGCTATGTAGCCTTACTATGTGACATAATGGACAAAGAACCTTCCAGTTATGAAGAAGCGGCATAAAAGAAATAATGGAAGGAGGCCATGGTCGAGGAATACAAGTCGATCATGAAGAATGATGTTTGGGATGTGGTCCCAAGAACAGAAGGGAAGTCTATTATGACTTCCAAATGGATCTACAAGATCAAGCATGCTGTAGATGGTAGCATAGAGAAATACAAGGCAAGGTTTGTGGCTCGTGGCTTCTCCTAGAAAGAAGGGATAGATTATGAAGAGACCTTTGCACCTGTAGCCAGATACACTTCCATTAGAGCAGTACTTGCTCTAGCTGCAGTGATGAAGTGGAAGATACACCAGATGGATGTCAAGACAGCTTTCTTGAATGGTGTAGTCGAAGAGGAAGTGTATGTGGAGCAACCACTTAGATTTGTGACACATGACAGGGAGTCACATGTTTGCAAATTAAAGAAAGCCTTGTACGGTTTGAAACAAGCACCCAGGACATGGTACGACAGGATTGACAACTTCCTGACTAGTTTGGAATTTACCACGAGTAAAGCAGATTCCAACCTTTACTACAAGGTTGAGGAAGGCAATCCAGTGATACTCCTAGTGTATGTGGATGACCTATTTGTGATAGGTGAGGATAGGTTGATTGTTGACATAGAGAGGAAGCTTGCTTCCAAGTTCGAGATGAAGGACCTGGGTATGATGCATTACTTTCTAGGTATGGAGGTGTGGCAGAGTGCAGATGGAATCTTCCTTGGACAAGGGAAGTATGCAGTAGAGATCCTAAAATGGTTCGGGATGATGGACTACAAGGCCATGGCCACACCTATGGCATTGAACCTGAATCTATTGAGTGATGCTTCATCAGAGTTGGTTGATCCCACGATGTATTGTCATATGATTGGGTCCTTGATGTACTTGACTAACACGAGACTAGAAATTTTCTTTGCTGTGAACACCTTGAGCTAGTTCCTGACGGATCCTAGACATGTTCACTTGATTGTTGTAAAGCATATTCTGAGGTACCTGAAGGGTACGGTTGATTATGGTCTCAAGTATGATGCGAATCAAAAGTTTAACCTGGAGGGTTATGTTGATTCTGATTGGGCAGGCAGTGCAGAAGATAGGAAGAGCACTTCGGGGTGCTGCTTCAGTATGGGATTAGGTATGATCTCTTGGTTTAGTAGAAAGAAATATTGCGTAGCACTGAGTACAGCCGAAGCAGAGTATGTCGTAGCTTGTTCAGCTAGTTGTGAGGTAGTATGGCTAAGGAAGCTACTATCTGACTTGTTTGATCTCTAGTTGGATGCTACTTGTATCTTTCGTGATAATGAGAGTTGTGTGAAGTTGTCTGAGAACTCGATGTTCCATGACAATTCGAAGCACATCGAGATCAAGTATCACTATATTAGGGATATGGTGGAGAGAGGAGCAGTGAAGCTACTGTATGTTGTGACGGACGAGCAGATAACAGATGTGTTGACCAAACCACTAGCTAGGGTGAAGTTTGAGTACTTCAAAGAGAGGCTTGGTGTTCTTCAGATTGAAGATACTTCTAGGAGGAAGTAACGGTACACAGATGCTAGAGACATTCCAAGCATGGTGGTAGGAGGATCCTTCCCATGGCTGTGGATGTAAGTGTTGTGTGATGAGCATCAGGACGATTCTCCAGATGTCATTCTATATGATGATGATCAACATGATGCTCCTTGCGAGGATGATCAGGTTGATCATGAGTATCAGGATGATACTCTTAGGCCATGGATATGTGGCAGGCTGTGCAGTGGCATGTAATGTATTCCTGGGAGATTCGATAGGTTGAGCAGTAAGCTCGTAATCAGTCCTGGTATGCTCTTTCGAGGTTTTTCCTGGTAGATCCGATAGGTTGAGCAGTAAGGTCGTAATCAGTCCTGGGATTCTCTTTCGAGGTTTTGCGAGATCAACATGTAATTTATTCCTTGGAGATCTGATAGGTTGAGCAGTAAGCTCGTAATCAGTCCTGGGATGCTCTTTCGTGGATTTGCTTGGTAGCATGTAATTTATTCCTCGGAGATCTGATAGTTTGAGAAGTAAGCTTGTAATCAGTCCTGGGATGCTCTTTTGAGGTTTTGTGAGGTCTGCTTGTAATTTAGTCCTGAGAAATCTTATAGGTTGAGCAGTAAGCTCGTAATCAGTCTTGAGATGCTATTTCGAGGTTTTGCAAATGCACATAATCAGTCCTGAGATTCCACCTTTGTTAGGCCGCTTACAGATATGATGAATACCTACATGGAGGCTAGGCCTACATCCAGCATGAAAAAGGGCTGGCTCTGTAGAACTTCCTATGGCGAGAATAATTGAGAGATAGCACCAGTGATCGAAATGATGAGTACAACAACAGTGACGATGATGCTCCAGTGATCCAGTGACGATGATCCAGCTCCAGTATTGAAGACTTATGCCTTTATGTTTTGATGACTTGTGTCAAGAGAATACCTTCCTAGTTAAGAGGGAGTGTTGATGTATTTGTAACTTCGGAAGATATTCACTTGTATATTGTATGTATTACATTTGTACTTTATTGTATCCCCAACAGAGATGTATTATTCCTCCGATTGGAAGTGTCGTCATTTGTATTTTCAAGTGTCGCAAGTTACACTGTAAGTGTCGTAACTTATATTTGATGGGTTATTAGACCACCTTGGTGGGGTCAGCCCTATATGAGTCATGTGGATGGGTTATTAGGATTCCTTAGGAATTCGGCCCATTTAGGGTTAAAGGAAAGTTAAGTTAATGTATAAATAGAGAGTGTGACTCTCTCATTCTATTCATTCACTCACTCATCCAACTCACATAGTTGAGAGAGAGGAGTGCACACAAGTGGAGGAGGTGTAGCTGCTAAAGACATCTATCTTTTGGGGTTTGATCTTTGTGATCTTTGTATTGGTGCTCATTCTATCTCTGAGGAAGTTGCGTGTTTTTTCACCTTCTTGGTTTTCCCCGAGGAAACTCTGTGTCTCTTGTGTTTATGATTGTTATGTTGTGCATGTTATTCTCTTAGTAGGATCCTAGATCATATTTGAATAAAATTATTAGAATTATAACAAATAGTTATTCCTGGCATGCACTGCATACCCTCCTTAGCAATTTTGAAATTTTGAGACTGCTAATGCATATATGTCTATAGATTTAAACATTTACAAAGAAAAATAGGATTTTTCCTTGATATCAATGCTCCTATGTGATGTGTAAAACAAATTATGCCTATTCTATACTATTTTACAATATGCGTTTTTTAGTTGATGTCATTTCTTTTTTTGATCTAGCTACTATAACCTCATGTCGGAAATAGATATTGCACTATTTTCTATTCTTTTGATAATAGTTGTCGCAATTAGTTATTCCCACATCGTTCCTCAACTATCACTCTTTCAATGTGTTTACTTGCTTCTTGTGCAATGTAAACATATTTTGTTTCTAAATTTTTGTGGCATTTCTTCATAGAGAACTTTTCCAAATGTATAATGATCTTTAGAACTATTCCTACTTAATGGTTTTTTATCATTGATTCATGAACATTTTCATATTGCTGTGAATGAATTTTGAATATTTCTGAAGTTTAAGGGATGTTATTTAATCTGATTCATGTTGGGAATCACCACAATGATTTCTTATTATTTAAGATAAATTCACTATATGTGGCCAAAGCCACAAAATGCTCACTATATGTCTCAAATAATACATTGAAAGTGATTTGAATCTCATGAAATTCTCAAGAAACAAAGAGGAACTTCAAAATGCAATATCAACTTAAAAATATTATTGTTGTATGGAATATCGACTTAGAAAAACAACCAGGATTGTTACCATAACTTTGGATAGAATAAGATCTATTTGTAATGATACTAATCTAGTCATGGCTCTTGTTTAATTTATCCACCACATATGTGTTTATGGATATCCCCATATTTAAAGATAAAATTTAAATTTCTCTTTGTCTCAAATTAGGGTGCTAAGGTTGATCCTCTACTTTTACTTTTAATTTTTTTTTTGTTATAAAAAATATCGTAAATTTACATTTGATATATTTTTTATTAATAACAAGTGGATTTTTTTTTTATATTTATTTATTTTTCTTAAATAAAAATGAATAACATTTATATTGATATATAAAAAATTTGTATTGATATATAAAAAGTTGGTGCCTTCAATAAAGAGTTACAAAATAATTAAGATATTTTGTAAAGGGATTTAAAATTTCCAATTCTATAAAAAGAATCAATTTGAACTTATAAATAATTTTTGATTTAAAAGGTTGTCGAAAATTTTGTTTCAATGATAAGTTGTGACCACCCCCCTCTCCTTGTAAAAAAATTCTCATCATAATGGCGGATCACACATTAAATTTCCAAGTGACATATAGATTGTCATTGTAATTTTGTCAATTACATCATTTGATGCTACATAATGGATGCTTAGTTTACTTTTTTCTTGCTTCCTATAATATTTGCAACTATAAATTCTTACAAAGTGTTTAGACAAAAATATGACTTGACAATACATATATAAAAATATGAACATTTTAATGAAATAATATCCATTTTGGATTTCCTTCATAACTTCCTCTGCATTCTCCTCAATATCTTGCACAAGTTGGATTGCTTCTTTAGTATCATAAGATCCATGGGTTTACTGAATTGTGGCTTCTTCTTTAAGGGCATATTTTACAAAACCAATTGAATATCAGGGTATATCTATCAAGAAATAAGAGATTCAACAAATTCTCTAATCATGTTATAATGTATGTTAAGGTCTAATGACAATTTCTCCAATCTTTCATGTTGGGAATCAAACTTCGCTTCTAGTTCAAGGTTCCTTATCAATTGTGCCTCCAGACGATTACCATTTTTGTGATTAATATGGGTCATTACAACCTATAAAGTACTCATCTGGCTGGAAATGTATAAGGTATGTTCAATCATTACAACGCCAAAATGAGGGGAAAATCTAGGAATGGCCATGATATAAATGTTTTTGAAGTCATTAGTCATTATTGGAAGAGAGGCCAATACCATTGTTTGAGATGGTTTGTTAAAAATTTTAACAATATTTGATGGGCAAAATGCTTCATGATGTGCATATGCTTGTCAAATTCCAAACCTGTTCACATGTATGATTAGAGGGAAGGAATAAAGGAATATTTCATTGGAAAAGTGAGAGAATAACAATTCGATCAAGTTAATATCTCGTTCAAGATATTATCATGATCGAGCATTATTCAAATGATCAATCGATCTTTCAAAGGAACGATCGAGCTAATATCTCGATCGAGAATCAACTCGGTCGAGACTTTTCTTAACCACACTTTAACCCTCAATCAAGCTATTTAAAAAATGTGCTCAAACTCTCGATTGAGCTTTCTAAAAACCTTGATCGATCTATTTAGCTTGATTGAGGGCTTTAAAACAAGATTTTATCCCCCATTTTAAAATATTTTTTTCCTTCTCTTTTTACTAGACCTAAACCCTATCCTGGGATACACATTACTCTTAGATGGAGAAATTCATATCAGTGGATCCTTCAACGAATCATCTATTGATTGACATAAAATTTGCAAGTTTTTGAGTTCAAATAATAGTTTTTTGTTATTTTCTTCTAAAAATTATACTTAAAAAACCATATCCACAACTACAAATCAACAAAAAGATAAATCAACAACATAAAAAATACACAACAAAAAAATTTCAAAAAATACACATGCCCCATACCAATGCATGCTCTTCAAAAGGATATTTTTCATTTTCAATTTTTGTAACTAGTAAAAAAAAAGTTTACGTGCACACACATGTGTACAAAATGCATTTAAAATTTTCAACGGTCGGTTTTGAAAATTACAAAAAACTTCCATCATAAATTAAAAATAATTATGTGCACCCTAGTGCATTTTTGTGTACATTATGTTAATATAATTGTTTTTCAAAAATTATGCATTTATCAATAAATTATTTTATATGCACATAGGGCACTTGTAATCTTTTGCTGAAATTTACAAGAACAACCCTATCATTAAATGCAATTTTGGCATATTAAATAATTTTATTATTTAAAAAAATGTAGAAAGATGACATAATTCCCTACATTTTTCGTTGCGTGTTGAAATTCACAAGGCATATATATGAGTTTTGAGGGCTTCGATTTAATGAATGAGTAAAAACTTGAATTTTCATTGTCACTTTTGGAAAAACATTGTTACCCATCTTCATGGAAACAACCTGGTAGTCTGGATGAGCACTCCTGCACAATGTTAGTGTGCAAAACATGATGAATGTGTACATATGTTCCATAATTGTAATCAAATTCTACATGGCATCTACAAAACCATGTATTTTTTTCTATGCATATTCTAACATACCAAGGTTTACATTTCTCAATTGATATTTATCCCAGGTTCAATTCCACGTGTTAAATTTTGAATATGTCATAGAGATTTGTTTATGTCATGTCAACAAAGTGTTTAATGTGGGGCTCACGATCATTAGCACCTTTTCTCAACTTTAGCACATCTCTTTTATTGGATGAAGGAATGGCATTGTCATGCCAAATATTTTGTACTAGTTCCTTGAAAACATCACTTAATTTCCTATCTAAATGAGGCAACCTTCCAATGAAGGCCCAACAATTTGCTTTATTTGGGTTTTCAGGGTTATCTCTTATAATATAGTACTTTCAAAGAGTTTTTCTATTTACTTTAAAAATGATATATCTCCATGCCAATAATCGACAACGCCTTGTGTACTTGTTTAGAATTGATTTTGATAACACACAATGGGAAACATTACGATCTTTTGAATGAGTAGACACTGGAATATTTCTAAAAACATGATTACTAGCATCTGAACCTTTAAATATATTTATGCCTAAAATTCTCCTAACAATAGCTAAACAACATGATTTTAAAAAATACAACAATGATTGACATATGGATGCATCATTCTTTTATTAAAAAAAGTCTTTGATAATTTTTCTACACTCCCAATCAATAGTTAATTTCAGTAACTTGCCTTCAAGGGATGTTAGAGTACTTTCATTCACTTGAATATGTCTAGTGGTTCTTCGGTGTGAACTAGATAGTTGAGATAAGGAAGGTGGACAGGATGTGTGAATCCCATCACTAGTAGAATGTAGCATTGCATTGACTTGAGAATCAAGATTGGGAGTGCATTGGACATGTGTGTGGTCTATATGTTGAACACATGATTGTTCAAATTCAACTTCCACATGAGGAGTGACTTGTTGAATATCCTATGGTGAATACCCAACATCTAGCAAAATTTAAATACCTTCTTCTTCAATTGGATCATTGCTTGTTGATGGATTATTAGATGGAATATGAATGGAATCCATTGGATTTGAGGGGATTCCTTATGGATGCCTAAGTTTTTCCATACCAAACTTTTCCTTCTCTCTTATTTCATGGACCTTTTTCAGGGGAAACTCCATTCTTTAAGATTTTTTTGCTCTATTTCTTTTGTTACCCATCTCCAAAAGGTTGGAATGAAAAAAAGTATCTCCAAGAGGTTATAATAAAACAAAAAAATGTAAAAGTAGTGAATATATATGGTGTAAGAAACAAAGAAAACCTGCAAAAGAATCTTTGTCACAGGTTTTGCACATGAGAACGACATGTGTTGGGATGCAAAAGGCGTATTCTGTCTTATTCCAGAAACATGCATGTGTGTTATTAAAGCATGCATGTTCCTTGGTGAACATTAACAATAGGTTTTTATTTGTGGGGGGAGTGGGATTAAGAGAGAGAGAGGGGGTGTGTTATTGGGTTGGCATAGAAAGATAGGGGAGAGGGGGTTAGTAATGGTTAGTAGGAGCAAGGGGGAGTAAAAATAGGGGGTGGTTAGGGGTAATGGTGTAGGAGGGGGGTAGGAACAGAGAGAGGGGGAAGAATGGGTAAGTAAGAATTCGGGGGATTAAGGGAGGGAGAGAGAGAGGGGATGGGGTGTTAGTGCCAGGGTGTGGATATGGGGGGGTTAGTGGTAGGGGGATGGGGATTAGGAGACATAAAGAGAGAGGGGTTAGGAGTAGGGGTGGTATGAGAGAGAAAGAGATAGAGTGGGGGAATATGGGTAGGAGGGTGAGGCATAGAGGTGAGAGAGAGAGAGAGAGAGTTTGGGGGGGGACTAAGAAATATATAGAGAGAGGGGGGTTTAGTGGTAGGGGGAGTAGGAGAGAGAAAAATATAGAGTGGGGAGGTATGGGTAGGAGGGTGGGGAGTGGGTGGGGTTGGGATTAGAGAGAGAGAGAGATTATGGGGGCATGAGGATTAGGAGAGATAGCGAGGGATGGTTAGGAGTAGATGGAGTAGAAGAGTGAGAGAGAGGAGGGGGGGTGCTTAGTGGTAGGGGGTTATGGGTAGGGGGAGTAGTGGAGAGAGAGACAGATTGAGGTTTAGGGGTTTAGAGAGAGAGAGAGATCAAGGGGTTAGGGTTTTAGGGGGGGGGGAGAGAGAGAGAGAGAGAGAGAGGTTTGGTTGACATAGGAGGGGGGTTAGTTGTAGGGTGTTGGAGTGGGTTTTGGACCATTTTTGGGAGTAGCTCACCCGAAGTGTACCACATGACTATTCAGCCAAAGGACCAAAGCGCACAAAAAGCGGAAGTTAGTTAGAATGAGTTGGGAACTTGTGTCCACTTTGTAATGGGCTCAACCCATTTTGAAATGTATAAATATGTAAGTGATCTTCAGGTTGAGGGAGAGAATATTTATTTTTCGTTGTTGGTTGATTTGCTATTGCTCTTATCCTATGTAATGTTGGGTTTTTTTTGGGTTTGTGATAGAAATTTGATGCGTGTTGCGTAGGTTTTGTAAGACTGTTCCAAAATATACTAATGTGAAGTGATCCTATTTTGGATCATGTCTCTCTTGTGTTTGATGTAATGGATGCTTTATTTATTTCCCATATGGTTGATATGTTTCTATTGTTGCTTTGAATGTGTTATTTGTTATTTTTCATATGTTACATGTTTATGTGCATAAGATGAATGAATGGTAAGATGAATAGAATGAATATTGTCTCCCCCTTCAGCACTGTAAAAGTTTGGATCCTGCAGTCCCCATAGATGCCTCGGGTGAGTCATAGGTGATGTCGAAAGGGTCAGTATCTAGGATTTTGTTGGTGAGTTTATACTGTGACCCCGGTCTTCCCACTGCATGTCAACAAATGGTTCCATTGTCGAGACTAGGATCTATGACTAAAGGGAAAGTTTAATTCAACTAATGGTTCTCTGGATGACGAATAAGGAAGAGATAGAAGAGTGGTTGAAAGGGAAGGATTACAAATTTTCCAAATATTAGAACAAGAACTCTAGGATAAGCAAGGAACAGTGGTTACATAAGTACATATACACCGCTCTGCATGAGATCTTCTTCTGTTAGTTCCCCATAATATTGGTTGACTAGTTGTTAAGGTTATCCAAAAAGAACTCAATATTCTGCATTGAGATATGAAGGAACTAGACCCCTAAATTGATCCAACGAGTCAATATTGTAAGTAACTCGATCTCATGCATAGTATATTTATGGTTGAATAGTGTAGGGTTATGTTATCGATTTTTCTATAGATTGCAGTCAATCATATATCGCAACTGAGATGGATTTATTTAAGGGACTGTGCCAAAGCTACCTGAAGTCATTGCATACTTGGGTCAAGATGTTGTTGTGAGACAAAGGGACTATGATATTTGTTGTTCGTCGAGATGCACAGCAGCAGCAGAAATATTTCAAAAGTTGTCTCCTCACTACAAGTGGGATAAGTGTGGCCTTGTGGGCAAGCAATGAGCCAGGTACTGTCACCTGAATCCCAACTCCTCCGTTTAGGCTAACTCCTAACAAATCCAAGGGGGGTTGTCCCTAAAAAAGAGTTTAAACATTTTATGTATTTGTATGGGCTCATCTACACACAAATCTCAAACAAAATATGAGATATAAGGGTTTTATCCCTTCAATGGAGTCGCCATGTGAGAATAAAAATTTGCATTTGAAATACTCAGAAAATTTCTACTTTTATTTTGACATTTTATAAAAGGAAAAAGGTTAGTGGATGTCTAATACAGACTCGGATCCAAGATTATCAAGGATCCTACGAGAAACTAGCTTATTCAATCTCCTCCTATAAACCTTTTCAGGTTCAAGGATGAAATTGAGTAATCCTATGGAGTTTGTTCTAGTTGAATACCTTGGTAAATTATTTGACAATGGAGTCACCAGGTGGATTCAAGTCTAATATCAGAGAGTTGATTAAACTAAAAATATACCAAAAAAAGAAAAGGTAAAAACTAAGAAAAAACTAAGCTCGTCCAGGAACAAAAATATTTGTCCTCGACAATGGCGCCAAAGATGCTTGCCCCCAAGGCCACACTTTACCCACTTGTAATGACGGAACAAATTTTGAAAGATTTCTGTTGCTGGTGTGCATCTCGACGGACAACAATATTATAATCTGATCACCCTAGTAGTTAAGCATCTCCACGTGCATAGGGGAACTAGGGGTTGACCAAAGGAATGTCTAAGTAAAAGAAGGAAATAATTAATAAAGAGTGGATGAGATGAGAATGTTGAGAGAAGAATAAGATGTGATAGTAGAAGAGACTGGATTACTGCAAAGTGGAAAAATATTCCAGGAATATAGTAGGAAGAGGACTGCAGCTAAGATACAGGAGTAGTGCGGTGAGTTTGAAGAAAGAAACATCTGTGTAGGATTCTAGATCGAAGGATTATCACACATGGAAAAGAAAAAGAACATTAGCTCAGTTTGACGGAAAAATATAGCCCTTCTTAGGCCAGGATATGCGTTGAACCCACAACCCCATGCGTGTCCCCCAAATACAAGGTAAGAACCCATATTTTGTCACTTGTAGTTAGTAATAGTAGTAAAGTTAGATATAGTAGTAGAAATAGTGCAATGAATCCTAGTCATCGAATAGTGTCAACTCAAAATATTGTGCAGAACATAATGGTGGGGGTAGACCGCACTTTGCGGATTCCTATATCCCAAGTACAGATGATCCAAAACATGATTTTTTGTTTGTGAGGCAATATGGAAAGTAAATAAATTCTAGGATGAGGCTACAAATATTGCACAGTTTGTAACAACATTCATAGATTGTTTCTTGACCTTGTACATAAAGTATCAAACCACTACACAAGCCAACAAGTTGGATAACATCAATAAATCCTTACTCAAGGAGTTCAAGAAACCAAAATATGTCATGTCCCAAATTTGGCATTGGGTCACAATGGCCTAATCACATTGGCCATATTCATTAGAGTTTGTCAAATTGATGTTAAGTGTCAAATAATTGCCAAGGAGGAAAATTACTAGTTTCCTAGGTTTGGAATGGAAGCTTTGGAATTTGGAATAAGGGGGATAATAAATGATGTTTGAACATTAGAATGGCATAAATATTTAATAAAGGATCTAAATAAATATATACAAGTGAAACTCAAAGTGGCATTTGATCGTGAAGACACATGGAGGAAGTGGGACCCACATTTGGCTAGATTTCCCCACTACACTTGCCATCATTCTCTCACCAATTCGAATTCAAGGTGAATGGTAACACACTTGGGGTATTTCAAAAGGTATTATTCATGGCATGACTCATCCAAGGTCAAAATATATAGGAAGAGTAACTCCCATGGAATAGGAAGAGGCAATTTGGAGCTAGTGAGACACTTGGGCTAGATTCCCTAGCTCTATCACAACAATGATGAAGATGCTATGACACCTATGACACAAATCAGACCTGGAGGCTGAAATATGACATATATGACATGTCAGGGCTAAAAATATCCTCCAAGAGGGCTCTCAAGGGATTTAGGGCATCTAAGATGCCTCCACATGTGATTTGGTGGAAGTGGGAGACTAAGAATTGTTGTACAAGTGGCGTTCTTTGGAATCTCTTCCCAACTTGAGTTGGCATGAGTCGCTTGGAAGGAATTTGACCCATAGAGGACATTAGAAGTTTATAAATGTCAATAACAAATAATGAAACTAGCTTTTGATCATTTGTAGAATTTGCAATTGCATTTGTGAAGAGGGATAGCTAGTGGATGACTACTTTCTTGCCTTAGCCAATTTCGAGGGTGAAAGATTCCCATCCAAGCTGGTAATTGGAAAGGCCATTCAGAACTTTAATTTGGAGAGTTAATGGAGTATTTATTTGTAGGTATAAGCTATAGGGAAGCTCATGGTTTCTTCTATTACAGCTCACTCCTTCAACCATTTCCAGTTTTTATGACATATTCTTGATCCTTGAGGAAGGGCGTTTTTGGTGAGCTATTGTACTATTTGGGGGAGATTATAATGCCCCATTTATTTTTTAATATAAATTAAATACTCTTTTCTTCATCTCTAGAAATTTTCAGGTCTAAATTCCAAGTAGAAATGTGTAAATCTCATTTTTAATGAAAGAACAGTGCCATTTCCCCACTACCTTGTTGTGAACCAATGTAATGTTGATGGATTTGAATGGATAAGTAGACTACTGATGGTTTATTGATGAATGGAATTTTATTTATGGATTATACAAGTTTCATGTTCATTACTTAAGCATTCAAAGTCATTTTACTTAGTTTATTTACATTTGGAGAAGATTTGGTGCCATTTCCCCAAGGGTCGAATTAGTGATTTTTTTTGTTGTTTGGGAGAAGGTTATAATAGACTTAATAACTTGTTAATGGTGCAAATGAGACCTAAATAATGTTCCTTATATATCCCAGACCTATTTTCAGAATTTAGAGCAGGTTTGGAGGCATTTGGAGAGCCATTTTCAGAACTTACCCTAGGGGGATTTTAACCTCAAATTGCTAGTTAAATTCCATACTTTGTCCAGAATATTAAACAAGTTTGCAGAAGTATTTTGATAGTCATAAATCATCCTTGAACATCATAATCAAGTACAAATATCCCTCATACACCTTCCTTGAATATTTGAAAGCACTTGGAGCCAATTGGAGACCTAGAGACCAATACTAGTCAACGGGAAATTACTAGTAAAGTTCGCTACATTGGCCAGAATTGAAAGAGGAATTGTAGAAGTATTTTAAAGGTCCAAAAGCATATATGAAACACATATTTATGTTCTAAAATCATCCATATACCTTCTTAGAATATTTGGGAGCAACTCGAGCAATTTGGTGACCTAGAGATCAAAGCTAGTCAAAGGTCGAACTAGGGAAAAAAATTGGAAAATTGCCATTTTAATAAAATTTCTAACAAGGGTCATTACAGTGGTATCAGAGCATGGTCCTTGCACCTGTGTATTAGGTACATACATTCAAGAATAATTGGAAACAATATATTACTATTATGATGAATCCTATGAGTACAATTCTTATGAGGAATATGGAGATGCTTATAAGCAATATGAAGCAGAATGTGAATGGTATGATGAAGAGGTTCCATCATGCAACACTTCTTACAATTTTAGGAGAAATGAAGATTATTCTTATGAATTTAAATCTTATGAATATTAGTGTGTCACACCAAACAAGGATAATTATATGAATGAGTTACAAAGATGGAGAGCAACATATAAAACCTTGCCCCAACAATATCAAAAATATCAAGAATATCTTGCTTTGAGGAAAAATACACAAAATGCCATGTCTTTTGAGTACTATGTTGAACATATTTTTTAAAATGGGCCCAAACATGAAGATGTGGAGTTAGTAAATAAAGGTTTATGCCCTTCTTGTAAAGAACCTTGGAGAGAGTATCATATATGTGTGCGTGAAATGATGTCCTACTTGAGGAGAGCTTTTGGGAATTTTTCAAAAAGAGATTCCAAATATATTGATCCTAAGGAAAACAAGGGGAAAAATGCATCAACTTGCTTGAAGGAGCAAAAGGAAGAGACATCACAAGAGCATGAAGAAGATTCTATTGAAAATATGGAAGATCATTCCGAGACACCTTCTAGGTTAGACATGAACCAAAGAGCATCTACTGATGGATGCTTAAACTATGAAGGAGTGCCTACTGATGGGTGCTCACACCTCTATGTTGGTGACATAGAGATCACTTTTGAAATTGTTGCTGCAAGCTCAAGTTCCATTAAGCATGATAATGAAGACCTTGTAGCAGTTGAAGAAGAACCAAGATCAACTTCCCCATCACCACTTGAGCTTCATGAAGTTGGTCCAAGAAAAAATAAAGAAGATGAGGAGGTTCATTTTCAAGAGCCTCATTTTCTGTAAGGGTCCTTAAATATGAATGAAAAGAAGATCCAAGAGTCGCTCAGCATTCTCCATGACACTCAAGCATTGGTGTCAAATTTTTGTTGGAGAGCTACTTCATTGGAGGAAACATCCTTCCTTGAAGACATGGAGAAGATTCAAAGAGAAATGTGCCACATCAAAGGTAATTTCATGTCTTTGATTTTTGATAGAAACCATTTGTTTGAGCTTAATGAATTTTTACATGATGCGTACTTAAAGAATAATGAGGATAATCATAAGCTCACAATTCAAAATGAGCAACTTTTTGAAAAGTTGCAAGATACTTGTTTTTCCTCCTATGTTTCAGATTGTCAAATGGTAGATTGTTTGGATGATTGTCATGACATGGTGGATCATGAGAAATGTGGAAATTTGAATGTTGTTGATGTGTTTGAAGATGAACTTGAAGATATCCAACCACTTGATGTGGTGGAAGAGGAACTTGAATTGTCTCTTGATGAAAGTTATGCAATTTTTAAAGAGGAGCATGATTCCTCTACATTGGAACCAATCTATGACAAAGGTTTCACACTTTTAAAAGAGATGCATGATACTACCCATATATATCCTTCCCATGATGAAACTTCTGCACTTTTTGATCATTTGGGTGAGTTAGTTCATTCTCCTACATCCTACAATTCCATGTTTTGCAACATTAGTCTCAATGAAGTATGGGTGAAAGGGTTCTTTTTGATGGTGCCACATGAGGAGTATGGAACTCCTAGATTTACCTTTTATGATGACATGGTTGGAGCACATTCTTATTCACATTTGCAGCAGCATCATTTGTCACTTTATGATGATGCACATCTACATGGATGCACCTATGATATGCATTTGAGTCACTTGAAGACTCATGGTTTTTCTTGCTCAACACTTGGTTCATTTTATGTTAGAGGAACTTCATCCAACACTTGGGTGAATAGATTTATGATTGGAGAAAATTTTGGTTGGAAGCCACATACTTGGTTATATATTTATGATTCTCACATTCAGGGATGTATGGGTGAGACTTCTTTGAGTCATTTGAAGTCTCCTTGTTTTTTCTGCTCATTATTTGGTTCAGATTTTAGTGGAGATTCTTCATTCACTTCTTGGATGAAACAATACATGGCTGAATATTTTGATGCATATCAAATCCTTTTGGAGCAGCATTATAGAACATGGGATCCTCACCTATGTCATTGGTGCAGATTTGATTGGTCACTTGAAGCTTGTATGCACTTGGAAAATGGTGGTCTACTTGCTTGGAGGTATAAGCACTTTCATGATTCTTTGATGAAGCACCTACTTGATGTACATTTTCATTATGTTGTTATGTACTTTGATGATATATATTTTGTACTCATGATGTTTGGAAGAATGCATACAAGAAAATGGAATCCAGGAATCCTCTTATCTAATGGTGTGGGTTGGAAAGCACTCTTATTTGTTTGGATGCAATACAAGCAATGGGATCCTCGAATAATTTTTATCTCATTGGTTTCAATTTTTTGGGGGAAACAAGCAATATGGAAGATGGATTTCCCAGTTAATAAAGTGATTTTTATCAAAGTAGTGCATTAGCAAGCATGGTGGTTCCTCTCTAAAGTCTTCATGGAAACTCAAAGACTCAAGGTTGGGCAATTCAATGGCAACTTCAAAGAATTATACAGAAAGCAGGTTCTTCAACACCCATGTTTGAAATTGCTTCAGGACAAGCAATATTGGGAAGGGAAGATTTGTCATGTCCCAAATTTGGAATTGGGTCACAATGGCCTAATCACATTGGCCATATTCATTAGAGTTTGTCAAATTGATGTTAAGGGTCAAATAATTGCCAAGGAGGAAAATTTCTAGTTTCCTAGGTTTGGAATGGAAGCTTTGGGATTTGGAATAAGGGGGATAATAAATGATGTTTGAACATTAGAATGGAATAAATATTTAATAAAGGAGATAAATAAATATATACAAGTTAAAATCAAAGTGGCATTTGATCATGAAGACACATGGAGGAAGTGGGACCCACATATGGCTAGATTTCCCCACTACACTTGGCATCATTCTCTCACCAATTGAATTCAAGGTGAATGGTAACATACTTGGGGGAGTTCAAAAGGTATTATTTATGGCATGACTCATACAAGGTCAAAATATAGAGGAAGAGTAACTCCCATGGAAGAGGAAGAGGCAATTTGGAGCTAGTGAGACACTTGGGCTAGATTCCTTAGCTCTATGACAACAATGATGAAGATGCTATGACACCTATGACAAAAATCAGACCTGAAGGCTGACATATGACATATATGACATGTCAGGGATAAAAATAGCCTCTAAGAGGGAGCTCAAGGGATTTAGGGAATCTAAGATGCTTCCACATGTGATTTGGTGGAAGTGGGAGACTAGGAATTGTTGTACAAGTGGCGTTCTTTGGAATCTCTTCCCAACTTGAGTTGGCATGAGTCTCTTGGAAGGAATTCAAACCATAGAGGACATTAGAAGTTTATAAATGTCAATAACAAATAATGAAACCAGATTTTGATCATTTGTAGAATTTGCAATTACATTTGTGAAGAGGGAGAGCTAGTGGATGACTACTTTCTTGCCTTAGCCAATTTCGAGGGTGAAAGATTCCCATCCAAGTTGGTAATTGGAAAGGACATTCAGAAATTTCATTTGGAGCTTTAATGGAGTATTTATTTGCAGGTGTAAGCTACAGGGAAGCTCATGGTTTCTTCTATTGCAGCTCACTCCTTCAACCATTTCCAGTTTTGATGGCATATTCTTGATCCTTGAGGGAGGGCGTTTTTGGTGATATATTGTACTATTTGGGGGAGGTTCTAATGCCCAATTTATTTTGTAATATAAATTAAATACTTTTTTCTTAATCTCCAGAAATTTTCAGGTCTAAATTCCAATTAGAAATGTGTAAATCTCATTTTTAATGAAAGAATAATGTCATTTCCCCACTAACTTGTTGTGAACCAATGTAATGTTGATGGATTCGAATGGATAAGTAGAATATTGATGGTTTATTAATGAATGGAATTTTATTGATGGATTGTACAAGTTTTATGTTCATTACTTAAGCATTCGAATTCATTTTACTCAGTTTATTTACATTTGGAGAAGATTTGGTGCCAGTTCCCCAAGGGTCGAATTAGTGATTTTTTTACTGTTTGGGAGAAGGTTAGAACATAATTAATAACTGATTAATGGTGCACATGAGACCTAAATAATGTTCCTTATACATCCCCTACCTTTTTTAAGAATTTCGAGTGGGTTTGGAGGCATTTGGAGAGCCATTTTCAGAACTTACACTGGGGGGATTTGAACCTCAAATTGCTAGTTAAATTCCATACTTTGTCGAAAATATTAAAAAACGTTTTCAGAAGTCTTTTGATGGTCATAAATCATACTTGAACATAATAATCAAGTACAAATATCATTCATACACCTTCCTTGAATATTTGAAGGCATTTGGAGCCAACTGGAGACCTAGAGACCAATATTAGTCAAAGGGAAATTACTAGTAAAGTTCGCTACATTGGCCAAAATTGAAAGAGAATTTGTAGAAGTATTTTAAAGGTCCAAAAGCATCCCTGAAACACATATTTATGTTCTAAAATCATCCATACACCTTCTCATATTATTTGGGAGCAATTTGGTGACCTAGAGATCAAAACTAGTCAAAGGTCGAACTAGGGAAAAAAATTGGAAAATTGTCATTTTAATAAAATTCCTAAGGGTCATTACAAAATCTGAGTCACAGTGCATCACAAAATTAAAGGATATTAAACAATTGGTGAATATAATTCTGGGACTTTTATCAAAGGTTCAAGGTGCTATGGACAAGATGATATTCCAAATCCCATATGAGAAGAATAAGGAGTGGTTTATTGTAGGACTATTACCACATATATGAAACCCCTTAACACAATAGAAGATTACTTCATATTCATACACACTAGAATTTTCCTTGAATCTAGAAGAATCCCCTATAGGAGATAATGATGCAGGGATGGATCAACTTTAGTCGCAACTAGTTGCACTGACGATTCAATTGCAAGAGATTGCAAAATTGAAGGGAAAGCACGAAGTGATATGGCATACAACATGTAGAAAGGAAGGCCACCATAAGAACGAGTGTCCATCTTATAGAGAATATTTGGCTATGAGATCTCCAAATCCTTTTCCCATGGGAGCAGGGGTATGGTGTGATATATGTATAAGGAATCATCCCCCTTCTACTTGTCTCTTGGTACAGAAGTATGTGAGTACTCCCAGAATTTTGTTTTGCAATTTTTGTAAATATGTGGGGGATGACGAGAAGGATTTTCACATAGTAAACCCCATGAGATAGCACACTTTAAATGCATACATTGTCCAAGGGGAAGCTGGAGTGGAAGGTGTGACACAAAAAAATAACGCTCCTCAAGGAGGATGAGGAGGATTTTATAGGGGTATAGTACCCATTATCTCTTGAAATTGTGGAACACAGGGACAATTTGCGTGGGATTATCAGAACCAATGTACAACCTGCACATACTGTAGACAGTCGGACCATGTGGAAAAATATTGACCACTACTAGTCGTGAAATGGAAATATAGGAGAAACCAGAATTGAAATCAGAATCATAACCAAAACCACTACCATAAACAAAATTAAAATCAAAATCATAACCAGAATGTGTAGATGACTGTAGCTGAAGAGTGTGATGACCAACCCAATATCATAGAATTTACACATGGAGGATCTAGAAAAGGAACTGATGCGACCGATCCAAGGAATCATACTGAAAAATGGGTCAGATAAGTTGTGAATCCCCACCCGATGTTTGATATCGGAAGGGAGAAGGACACATACTATAAATCAAGGAGGGAGTTGATAGAAACAAGTTGTGGAGCATCAATGTCGCAACTGCCTTTGTATGATAGACTGCTTGTAAATGGCATGCCTTAGGTCTATGATTATTCAATTCTAGAAATTCCAGTTGAGAAGACAGGTACACTGAAAATATTCTTAAATAACTGTTTGGAACTTATAAAGGATAAGACTGCATTAAGTATGCTACAAAGGCTAATCAATCGGTGTGTGCAAGAGAAGAATATCCTGATCATACAATGAACAGTCAATTGGGTGTAGCATAAGAGGAAGATGAATAGGGAATTTAGGATTAGTGCGCAAGTTAGGGACCATGACAGGGACTTAATCATTTTATATATGGGATTCGATGTGAATGTTCCCCTAAAGTAGACATGGGAATTGATGGGGAAACCCAAGTTAATCTAGTCACCTATTTAGTTGAGACTGGTGAATCAACACAAAATTGTTCCCATCAGAAGGTTGATAGAAGTGCCAGTTGATATTGATGGAGTGCGTAGTACAACATACTTCGAATTTATTGAGATAGTGGATGATAGTAAGTTGTTTACAACATTTCTTGGCACCGATTGGGAATTCACAAACCAATATATCATTGATATGAAGAAGAGGTAGATGATCTTTGAAGGAAAAAATTTAAGGGTTATTGTGCCACTAGATCCTACAAAAGGAAGGAGATATGTGTAACTAGTTAGAAACGAAGAATTGAATAACTTCTACAATGTGACCATGTAGATGAATGATTACGCCAATCCTAATGTTGATGATGTACTTATATGGCGTAGTTTCAAATCGTGCGCGTCGGACTCAGAAGAAGCCTTTGAAGACTAGCATCAAAGGATGCATGAAGTATCTACAAGGAGATGTGCACACCTCACCTCTGCATTGCAGTGGATTAGAAAAAAACTATGTGACCCCCCAAGGTATGATGGAATTACTAAGGTATATTCTTTTATAAAAGTAATTGAACTACATATACTAGAGAAAAAAATATTTTTGGCATTAGATGTCGTGCTAAAGGTGACCCTTGCAAGATGGTGGGATACTCATAAGGGGAAAATGACTGATTGGTTGTAGTGCGGAATATTGGTACAAGTCAGGTTCATGATTTAGTATAATGCACAAAAGTATATAGGGTAGAACATTTCGGCAGATCATATTACGCAGTGCAATGTGATATGGATTTCAATGACAAAGAAGGAATGTACACATTTATTTGTGCATACTCTGGACACCATTATGAGGAATCAGTACACATTACTAAGGTATATTCTTTTATAAAAGTAATTGAACTACATATACTAGAGAAAAAAATATTTTTGGCATTAGATGTCGTGCTAAAGGTGACCCTTGCAAGATGGTGGGATACTCATAAGGGGAAAATGACTGATTGGTTGTAGTGCGGAATATTGCTACAAGTCAGGTTCATGATTTAGTATAATGCACAAAAGTATATAGGGCAGAACATTTTGGAAGATCATATTACGCAGTGCAATGTGATATGGATTTCAATGACAAAGAAGGAATGTACACATTTATTTGTGCATACTCTGGACACCATTATGAGGAATCAGTACACATAACTAGAAGTAAGAAGATGCACCTCAGAATGGGAGGATATGATTCAACAAAAAATCAAGATAACATTTAGTTTTGAATATGAGGCCCCATCAGTGGACATATTATTGCAGACTACCAAGAAAAATATTTTTTCACTAGAAGACGCAATAGGAACCATACCCATATGTAGTGTACATAAGTCATCTGCAACTATTGAGGAGATTTTGAAATTCTATAAAGTTGTTGACGAAGACCGGGAGGATGACAACCCAATAAATGTGTGCATACTAGAGACCGAGGGAGAGTGAACAATAGAAGGGCCATAGCTCGGATCTGCTGATTATGCGAATCCATTGAAGACGTGCAAAGTGAATGTTGGGATGGAGGGGAATCCCAAGTTTGCAAATATTGGAGATAATTGGAATGATGAAACGATAAATAATATTGTTGATTTATTGTGCGAATATTAGGATCTGTTTCCCACTAAAATTTCAAAAATTAAGGAGATTGTTGGTGAGTTGGGAGAGATGAAGATACCTTTGAATCCTAATGCTAAACCACCAAAGCAGAGACCATACTTCCTGAACTCGGTATACAAGGAGAAATTCAACATTGAGATAGATAGGATGTTAGAATCTATGATTATAGAACTTGTTAAAGAATAAGAATGGATTAGTCCAATGGTAGTCCAAGATAAGAATACTGGAGGAATAATTATTTATGTGGATCTACGCAACCTAAATGATTCTTGTTTTCATGATGTGTTCCCTACTCCATTCACATATTAAGTGATGGAGAACATAGGAGGACAAGAACCATATTCATTCATGCACAGATTCTCGGGATACAACCAGATAGAGATTGCAAAGGAAGATAAGTACAAGACGACCTTTGAAAAAAAGTGGGGATGTTGCAGATACAATATGATTCCTTTTGGTTTGAAGAATGTGGTAGTAATATTTTCTTGAGTGGTTGTCACAACATTTAAATAATTTATTCATAAATATTCAGAATTATATCTCAATGATTGGATAATGTTTAGTCTATTGAAGAACCATATTGAAGTTTTGCACTTGATGTTGGATAGATGCAGATCGTTCTAGATCTCTTTGAATTTTAAGAAGTGCATTTTTTTAGCACCATTTGGTATTCTATTGGTACATGTGTTTTGTAGGAAATGATTGTTGGTGGATCTTGAGAAGATAATTGCGATTGTTGATTTACCACTTCCTACTTGAGTGTGACAATTGCACGCTACACTGGGGAAGATAAGATACTACTAGAATTTTATTAAGGTGTATGCACAGATTGTATCCCCACCATAAAATATGTTGAAGAAGTATGTCAAGTTCCAATGGAGTGAAGAGTTTCAACATAGCTTGGATTTATTGAAACAGAAACTAACCCTTATGCCCATTTTGGTATTTCTAGACTGGAAGAAAGAATTTCATGTACATGTGGATGCATCATATGTGGAATTAGGCACAGAGCTATCTTAGTCAGGGAAGGATACCTGGATCATCCTATTGCATTTTATAGTAGGAAGCTGTCAATGAGTGAGCAAAACTAGACCATGATAGAGCGCGAAGGATTGGGAATGGTGTATGCGCTAGATAAGTTCAGGAATTATTTGATGGGATCACGGTTCAAGATGTACATCGATCATTATGTGTTGAGATACCAAGTAAAAAAGTCAATGTTGGGGGGGAATATATGCAGTTGGTTTCTGTTATTTCAGGAATATAATTTTGAAGTTGTGATGAAACTAGGTAAGTTGAATTAAGGACCTAATCATCTGTCATGAAAAACCTTAGGGAAAGATGCATGAAACATAGACAACAGTTTTCCATATGCACGCCTATTTTCAATCCATATGGTTGATCATTACTTATTATATATTGCATAGTTCTTGAGTACTAGAGTAGCTCCACTTGAGTATATAGTTGTGTAGAAGAAGTAGCTAGTAGTCAAGGTAGAAAACTACTAGTTGATGGCATGAAATTTGTACAAGTTGGGTGCATACGAAATATGCGACGATGTGTCTTAGAACATGAGAGGCCTATGATATTGAAATATTCCCATGGAGTATTTGTAAGTTTTAAGCATATGCATAGAAGCAAAGAATACATATTCTTTTAATCAAAACAAAGATTACACCACACAATTCACACATAATACACAATGATTTACCATGAAAACCCTTAACTGGGAAAACCAACAAAACTTAGAGTCACACCTCTTATTTTCTCATATTGATTATTAACCAATCACAATACAAATATAGGTATTCTGCAGCATCCAAAAACCTAAGTTGTTAACCTCAATTAGAAAATAGACTCCAATCCCTTAACCAGGAATAAATTACATATTTTTAGAAAGAACCACGCCCCACATACACATGCAAAGAATATACCACATACCCAACATTCTCCCACTTGTTTTTTTCTTTGCATACATGGGGGAACAATACTTTATTGGATCAACAATATAGGGCACGAATACCCATTGTTCCTTTACACCAAGATAACTTCTCAGTGCTGATAGATTTTGTCAATGAATCTACAACATTCTTCAAAGTGTCAACTTTCTCTGATAACACTCTCTTGCTTTCAACCATGTCTCTTACAAAGTGATATTGCACATCAATATGATTCATTCTTGAGTGATAACAAGGGTTCTTTACCAAGAAGAGTGCAATCTTCAAACCCAATATCTAAACACAATTCTTGGTAAAGAACCCTTGTTATCACTCAAGATTATAGCCTTACAACTTGTTCTTCAAACCCAATTTCTGAACACAATTATTTGAATATAGCCTTACAACTTTTATTCAAACCCAATGTATGAGCATAATTCTTGGTAAAGAACCCTTTTTATCACTCAAGAATATATCCAGGCATCATTAGGTGTGCGGTAAAAGGAACACACCGCCACACACACATACAAATAATATAACACATACCCAAGTATGCCTTACAATATAGCCTTACAGCTTGTTATTCAAACCCAATGTCTAAACACAACTCTTGGTAAAGAACCCTTGTTATCACTCAAGAATATAGCCTTACAATTAGTGGCCTCCCATAAATCATGTTGGGTATGTGTTATATTAGTTGTATGTGTGTGTGGCGGTGTGTGCCTTTTACCGCACACCTGACTATCCCCTCACCTAATGGCACTATCAACTACAGAAGCTTAATACATGTCATCCACTCATGCAAGTAAAAAGGTTGTATGGTTCAAGAGATTGTGTTCAGACATTGGTTTTGAATAACAAGTTGTAAGGCTATATTCTTGAGTGATAACAAGGGTTCTTTACCAGGAGTGCAATCTTCAAACCCAGTGTCTCAACACAATCTCTTGAACCATACAACCTCTTTACTTGCATGAGTGGATGACATGTATTAAGCTTCTTATTTGATAGTGCTACTAGGTGAGGGGATCGTCAGGTGTGCAGTAAAAGGCACACACTGCCACACACACATACAAATAATATAACACATACCCAACATGATTTGTGGGAGGCCAGTACACAGGGAAAGTGACATCACAGAATATTATTCATGCAATATTGTGGTGGCCTACTCTACATAAAGATGCTAAGGAATTATGTCAAACCTGTGATGTCTATCAGAGTGCTGGGAAGCCCTCTAAGAGAGATGAGATTCCATTGATGCCGCAAGTAACACTACATGTGTTTGAAAAATGGGAAGTATATTTTGTTGGGACAATTAATCCACCCACAAAGCGGTCGGGATCAAGGTACATAATTACAATGACATATTATTTGACTAGATGGGATAAAGAAAAACTTGTCAAGGATCGCAGATCGCAAACATCTGTGTAGTTTTTTTTTGAAAACATGGTTACAAGGTTTGTATGTCTAAGAATTTTGATGAGTGATCAGGGGACCCATTTCTTGAATAAGGCAATTTCCTCTTTGACAGAGGAGTTCCATATTTATCACCAGAAGAGCATCTTGTATCACCCTCAAGAAAAAGGAACAATGGAAGCATTTAAAAATATCTTGGAGAATGCGCTAACAAATATTTGCAACGTAAATCGCGATGACTAGGACTTGAGGATCTTTGTAGTATTGTGGGAATATGGGAAAACATGCAAGACATTGACAGGATAGACACCATTCACGTCAGTGTATGGAAAAAAGGAATTCATGCTTATGAAGTTCATTGTGCTGATTTTGTGTTTTGCGGTGTTAACAGACCTCACATACTATGGTGCAGTAGACAGGAGATTTTCAGAACTAATGGAATTGGAATAAGACAGGTTCGTCGCAATATTTCATCAACAGGTTAAGAAAGTGCGCGAAAAGTCCTAGCATGATAGACACATCAAGCATAAGTATTTCAAGACTAGAGACATCATTTTGATGGATGACAACAAGTTTTTGAATAACCTAGGTATGTTCAAAATGGATTGGTTGGGTCCTTATGTCATAAAATTTGTCACAGAGGCTAGGGATGTTCAACTGGAGAAACTGAATGGGGAACACCTAGAAGGATTTGTTAATGGGAGTCGACTAAAATCGTATAGGGATAGTGATCCTCCTACATAATAGGTAGAATGAGTAAAATAATAATAATAATAATAATATGTCGCAGTAGAAAAAGAGATACAGGGGAAGCATGGGAAATAAGATCAAGTGCGTAGAAGAAAAGCTAAGAATAAAAGTTGTGTAGTTTGAAGATAGGAGCATTAAAAGCATATGTGATGGAAAAATTGTTTGGACGCGGCATAATAAATATAGAAGATCGTCGGCGAGATTTGGTCAGAATAGTAGATTCTGAGTAAATCCAGACTAAATCCAGGGTAAGGTACATGGATCTAGGCCAACATTGAATTCCGAATTGGGGGCAGAGATAGACAAGCTAACTAAATAAATGGATATAAAATCAAAGGTAAGACAAGGGGAATAGGGAATAATTTATGAAGCAAGTAAAGTTGAACTAAGCAGAGCAAAGAAGAATTTAGATGAAATAGAGTTGCAGAGCTAAGTAAGGAGGGAAGTTACATATTAATGGCACCACCAAAGGTATCATCCTTCCTTCCTAGAAACGTGTGTAACAAGAATCCATCCATTGTTATCAAGGAAGAACCGCTAAGAGAATCAGGAATAGGAGCATCGAGCTCAATGCAACCAATATTTCTGAGAGCACATGTACCACCGAGGAAACCATCAAAGCTGATTAATCTACCCAAGGTTCCCAAGTGTGACTTGATGACACCAACCATTCTAGAAGGGGCCTTGGTTCAGGGAAATATGTTGGGACAAGTACCACATCTACAGTATGTATACCATGACATCATTAATAAAGACAAGTTTCCAGACCTGATTGGAGAGAAGTATCTATGTAAGAATACAATCCCAAAATCACCCATCATTTTGGTGGAACCACAAGAATGGGCTATAGGGATGAAGCGTGCAGAAATACTCAACCTATTTGAAATCCTACACTTAAGGAGGAGCATAGAAATTAATAATTGTGTGCAATCATTATTAATTTATGTACATGGAGGTTTCCCGTGGTTAGACAAGGTAGTTTCAATCAACAGTAATTTGATTCAACAGATAACAGGGTTGCTAGCATTAGGAGAGGAACCATCGACATTGTTCAAAATCCATGACAAAGCCTTGGCTGAAAGGATGAAGGAAAAATATGGCACCTTTAGAGGACCGTGTGGATTGGATGTCGTCAACATCAGTGATGATTTAGACAAGTTTGTGATGCACGTGTTGGCCTTCAAGCTTTTGAGGAAATGTCGCAAGGATGAGGTACCTGCAAGAGTAATAGAAGTGGAAGAAACATGTGCAACAAGTGTATAAATGAACTGGGACACCTTCTTAGTGAATGAATTTCTAGTGGACTATAAAGCCGCATAGGAAAGATGGTTAGAGTTTTAGTATTCATGGCTCTTGATACTGGTTGTGATAGCATCTTGGAGGGAAAAGGAGGAAACGTATTTTATGGAATAGGTGCATAAACCACATTTGGCACCAAGATACGTGAGCTTTTTCCATACTGTACGTAAGAGAAGGAAGTTGTATAATAACATAGTGTTGTACGTTTACAAAGAGGTAATCCGATGAAGCATTATGAGCATACTGTGCATTCAACTGCTGGTAGCTGAAATGTATAAGATCATTGCACACTTCAAAGCTGGAATGCATCGCATGTATGTTTAGGAGAGAAGGGACCCAGAAAATAATGGTTTCTAATGCACTTTAGACTAATAGAACAAGATGTTAGCCTCATTTTGAATATTGGGACATAGAATGGAGAGTCCTAGTTCCTGAGGAGGAACAAGAAGTGAAAGACGTAGAATCCAATGAAGAGCAAGATGGGGAGTGTGAAGGAGAGAAAGAAAAAGTGTTGGAAAAGAGCAATAAAAAGAAGAGAAACAAAGGAATGGTGCAGGAGGCACGATACAAGAAACTGTAGCCACCATAGGTGAAAAGAGGAAGGAGTAGACCAAGGTAGGCTCCTCAAGGTAGAAAAAGAAGAAGATGAAAGTGACAAAAGAGAAAACTATCCAGTCATTGATGGAAGACGACTTGGACAAGATTAACAAATAAGTTGAGGAAGCAACATAAGAAGTGTTTCTATTTTTTCACACCAGCACGCACAATGATGCACCAACTAAGGGTTGTTCTAAACTTAGTAGAGTCTCAATGGAAAAGAAAATAAACAAAACATAAATTAAAAAAATAAACTAATCAAACATGCAAACTGTATTAAAATGAATCTAAATTAATATTTTTTGCACTTTTTATCAAGCAAATAGATAGAAACATCTTTTAAAGAATAAATAATTCTCTTTCATTGTGTAAAATCTGGCATTTACAAAGATTTAATATCATCTCCGAGTTACAATAGGAGAGGCCCTTGAAACTGTTCGAGGGAGGGTTCGCCTGGTCTCCTTGCAATCCATGATTCTACAACCACACGTCACGTACACAATCTCCGGAAGGTTGAGAATGGAACACAAAGGGATTTCTGGTCTCAAGGAGATTTTGCAGAGTAACGACTTGAGTAATGTATAGATAATGGGTGTTGAGTGATGGACCTTGATGGTTCATTTATAGGCACAACGGATAGATCTAATTTGATTTTTATTTTTTATTTTTGGTTTTTGATTTTTTAATTTTTGGCTTTTGCCTTTGATTTTGTGATGTTCACTTTTTTATCCTTTCTCCAAATTGGGATATCATAAGCGTCATGTCAGGTTTCTTCTTTTTGTTGATAAAAGGGAGAAACATCCAAAAAACAAGTCAGGGCGTAAGTTGCTAATTTTTGAGATAATTGAGCAAATTAATTTTGTAAAATGACCCTTTTATGTGAGATTTTGGTTTTTTGGTTTTACCAAGGAAAAAATAGTGGAAATGGAATGTGGTAATGATGTACAAGTATGATGGGGCTAATGAAAAGGTATGCAGAAAAAGATTATGTGCTAACAGATTTCCCCCTAATGTGTGAGGTCAGAAGCTCATCATATGGTTGACATACATCATATGATCTTCTATTCCAGTGTGACCGTGGCATGGAGAATCAGGATTGTGTCAGAGGAGCTCACCCTTCAACGAGACTACAGGGGCCCTTACCTGTAGATACAATAATCAATATGAATGAGTTGCATATAATCTCAAATATATGGACGAGGTGGGCATTCCCATGCTCGTATCAATGTCTCAAACTGAAAATTGGATGGAGGCCCAAAGGGGGCTTGATGAATACATGGATAAACTACTATGTGCATAATAAATTTCCAAGACAGACTCGAATGTGGAATGTAATCATGGTCCAACCAAGGCTGATCTGAAGAATTGGAATAGGAACAATGGCATTCTCATGGAATGTTGAAACTCAATAACTGATGCAATGTTGGATCTGAAGGGGTCCAACATCTGTAATGACTCAAACAACTGAGTTTATGAATCTAACTTGTACAATGAATTGCATCTGAACTGGATACATAAGGAAGCATGTAACTGGAGGGGTTCGAAACACTATCACCAATGCAGCTTGAATATCTCAGGAAACAAAGTATCATTGGGTTTCCATAAAGAATCACCAATGGAATAGAGTCAAGGGACATCTGGGGTCTTCGAACAAATAATGATAGAACCATTAACTTGTACGATTCTCATCGGTGTGATAATGTAGCTGATGTCGGGCACGTGAGAAACAACCACTCCAAAGGGCACTAATTTCTCCCTTTAGGTGGTCCAAGAGGATCATCAATGGGGTTTATGAGGCCAAGGTACAGTGTACCTATGGGTCTATCCTCTGGAATAAATGTGTTGATGTCGACAGAGGGAGATATGAATCTGGAAAGGCAATGATGTTTCCTTGATAGAATCATGAGGGATACAACCAAAGAGAGATATAATTGGACATGGGACTAAGACACTATTGGGGGTTATGAGGGAAACTGAGTAATAGGGACTCAAACTTCCTTTGTTTAGAGTATGACAACATTGTTGACCTGGAATCATATGTGAAATGAATCTTGGAGAGGGACACAATTGGGATACCAAGAAATATGACTGCAATGGGGGACACTCAGAGAGGTGGGTATTGATGACATCAGGGTGACTCATCGCAGAATACTCTGAACAAAGGAGACCATGGATGTTTTCGTAAATAAGGGACTATATGCGATCTACATGGGTGCTAAGAAGAACCATTTGGGCCTTCTTCATAGTTTAACAAGCTCAAAGAAGGGATAGAAGTGTGCTTGAAATGGTACCGTCATATGGATTTTAGCGAGCCCAAGACAGTGGATGCTCATGGGTGCTTTCAATTTTATAGAGTATGAAAGAAGAAAGAATACTTTGAGGGTGTTCCTTTTCGTGTGTTAGTCCCCAAAGCCCAAAAAACATAAAATTATGCAATGGAGAACTCTTCTAGCCGAAGGGAGTATTCCTTTTTTTGTAATTAGTTTATCTAGCCTGGAAAAGGGTTAAACTTATACCAGATAGATTCCCTTTCAGATACTTTAACGAGCATGAAAGGAAGCGAGATTGTTCGATGATCTTTTCATTCTTTTAGGAGTCAGAAAATAGCTTAACAGAAACTCCCTAAGTTCCTTTTTCGTAAATGATATACTCGGCCCAAAAAATGGATAAATGCATACCAGACATACGTGAAAGTCAAACAAGGAGGAAGTGTTGAAAGCAATGGATAGTTATAAGTGGACCATTAAAAAGGTGAGGTGGAACACTAATGTGGCCTCCTTGTGGGTAGGTGAATGGCAGAAAAATAATGCAATGACTGCAGTATGGAGGGAGCAGAGGGCTCGTGAATAGGTCGCGATAGATAAAATGAAAAAAATATGAAGGGGACCACCAACGTACTTGATGGCACATGAATCGAGGTAGGGGGTAATTGAAAGGAAAACCTATAAACAAGTGAGTGAGAGCGAGAAATGGACTAAAGAATCATCGGTATCATTGAATTATAAATCCGACAGTGTAAATGGCATGAAAAATGCAGGTCGAGGGACTCCAGTATGGTCTTAGGGAGAAATAGAGGCCAAAATGGAGGTTTAAATTAGGGGGAGCCCACTGAGCCGAGGATGCGGTGGGGAGGGATGATGTCCCACGGGGGTAGTGTTCTAGGTGTCTAGAAATAAAATCAAATATAAAAATGACATGTGACCTCAGAAATGGTCAAGATCACGCATGTGAAAAAGTGAGCAGGGTTAAGGTCTTGCCCCCATGCTATGGGCATGGGGTTTGTGATTGTGGATCACATATGTGTTGGGTTGAGCGATGGTATCACTAAAATACCAAGATAGATGTGATAGGGGGTGTAAAAATGATTTAGCATGCCCCCTATCCTAGGGTCAAGGTAATATATTATGTCCCCCATCCTAGAGGTGTCAATGCAGTGAGGATGTCCTCTTAGAGAGGGATCGACATGGAATTGATAAACTCCTAGAAAGGGGATGTACCATGAGGTTACTGGCCATGTTAGTACACTGAATTGGTGATATGATGATGGTGGATTACCCTTGTGGGGTGGATTCCCCCAATATAACCTACAAAAATGACAATGATGATGAGTAGCCAAGTGTTGGGGCTTGCTCTCATGTTGTGGACATGGGATTTCCTCGTCAGTTCAAAAGGATCAAACATATAGGTTGGAGGGACTCATATTTGTCGAAGCAATCGTAGTGATATGGGTTGATGATGAAGGATCATTTGAGGATGATATGAAAAAAATGGTGTTCATCTCGATCGACGAGGATTCCGAGGGGTTGATTTCCTCAACAACGGTGATCTGATACTCTAAGGACAACTTATGAAACTCAGCCAACACCGATCGATATTATGGTAAATCAGGGAAATGGTGGGAATAATGGCCGTAAAGGATACAAACAACACATGAATGATTTGTATGTAAATATTTTTTACATGCCTGAGGAGGGGATGGAAATTGAACTACCAAGATGTTCTCGCCATCATCCAACATCTGTATGTGAGTGTGGAGGATAGGTAATTACAGATAGTTTTGGGTAGTGTGACCTAAGACATCACACAAAGCACAAGGAGAAGGTGCTCAAGCTGAGGCAGTAGGAGGAGGATTCACTGGTTTGTTTGCAGTTGCCTGGGTATTTTTCTTTGTATTCCCCCCCCAGCCTTCTTGAAGGGATGGGAGGCGAGGTTGGAGGGTGTTTCTGCAGACATGCCAGGAGATGGATGATTGAAGATGTCATTTGGTTCGATCGGTTGTAGCATGACTTGTGGGTTCGGGGTGCGATTTGGTGCTGGTAAGTAACAAATAGGAATCCCTAATGTCAATCCTGGGAGTTTCATTGTTTCCATAACATGAATTCTTACCACTCGTGATGGTGGGAACAAAAAGGGGATCCTGTGGATCAGGGTGGCTCCCACGTGGTTGGGTATCGATGGCAGTTGAGATTGTGAAGGTCACAGAGGTTGGGGTTGGGGTTTCGGTTGGATAATGGGATGTGCTTCAGGGACCTATTTACTTGATGAAATAGTGTAGAAATATGACACTTCAATGGCCAGTGGGGGAATGGGTAGGGCGATAAACGTGGAGGTCATTAGGGCCTCATAATAAAGACTCAGTACCATAGTCGAAATAAAAGGAGTAGATGAACCATGTATAGGTTTTTCAACCATGGGGAGGACATTCTCTAGCGTAGCAGGAATTTTAGGGTCGTAGTAGGTCAACTGGTCAATTTTGATGATCTTCCCTTCATGAGGGAACAACATGAGATGAAATATAGATGAGGCAATGAATTTCATTGCATACATGTTAGTGCACCCTGGGAGGAGGTTATATTCGAGTTGGCGTTAACAAATTCAATGTCAATTAGGACGGTTTTACCGGCTATCTCCACGAGAACATTTACAAGAAGTCCTTGGTGGGAAGCACAACCATCATAAGCACATAGTGTCATTGTGGAAGGCTACAACAGAGGGGACCCAAGATTCTTCCACATAAAGGTGGAAATGACACATATAGAGGCTCCCTCATCGACGTATTACCAAGTTTTTGATCAATACTAAGATCTGAAATGTGATGGACAAAGGAATGCGGGGTTTAGACTAATATAAACCGAATGCCATCAATCGTGAGTCAGAAGGGCTGATCACACCTAATGCATACAAAAATGCTTTGCGTTGTGCTAGGAAATTCTTCAAAACTTCTAAGGTTGACATAGGAGCAGGGGACTGGGCTAAGTCATCCACGATGTTATAGTTGGGGGTAGCACAAGCATTGGGATTATTAGTGATACAACGTAACGGGAACTTGGGATATTTAGGGGGTACTTAATTCGGAGGGGGTGGGAGGTGTAATGATTGGTCTACATGGGTGGATACGACAGCCTTATCCATTAGAATGGTCTCGGTAGCTGAGCGATACTGATTATGGCGTGTTTGGAGGTTTACTTCAGGAGAGGACATCATTAAAAGATAGTGAACTCCTGAGTCAAGAACTTGAATAGAATAAGCGATGTAAGTAACTAGTGGTTGCATAGCAGTGACCTCTTGCATGGGTACCATGGGTTGGGTATTGATGACCCCTTTCCTAGGTAAAGGGTTTTGTAAAATCATGGGCTGTATGGTGGGAAGTGGTGGCTTTGGTGGTGTCAGAGGTGCAGCAGTCCCTTGACGTTGGTTGTCCTCATTCCAAAATTGTTTGGATCTCGCCAAATGGGGACAATGGTGCATATAATGGTCGTAAACCCCACAAAAAGAGCATGGGTGGTTCATGCATAACTGAGGGTTCTTGACATGATGAGGATGTTGATTGGGGTTCTGATTGGCCCACACGACACCATTATTGTCTGGGGGTTTTGGAGGTTGTCCGCCTCCAGCGGGTTGTTGATTATTGCCACAGTTCCTACCTCGTCTCCTATTAAGTTTTCCTTGTTGGTCCCACTGGGCAGGTTTGTTGTGAGGCTAGTTTTGCTAGGCATAAAAATGCCCTTGAGGAATGGGAGAAGCTTGAGGTTGGGTGGATGCAGGGGTCGTCGGCAGTGGGTAGTAAGCAGGAGGTGGGGAAAGTGGGGCAAATGCTTGTAGGTTATGACCGCAGCTAGGTGTCGGGTACATGGGACCATGTATGTGGGGATTTTAGGCTAGTGGAACATACAAAGGTGTCACTCCAGAATGAGTTGTTGCACATCAAATATCAGGGTTGCAGCTCATTGCGGGCTGCGTGGGACTAGGGGCGGAGTTATATACAGGGGTTGGTGCTGGAGGCATATGCACATAGGGTTGGATGGTGTATGAAATATGGCTAATGATGCAATCAAAATCATGATATTCCACCACCACATCCTTTTGATAGGAATTATTGCGAGGAGCATCAGGTAGTATCGTGTAGAGGTATCCAGACTGTGTGTAAATAAGGTTGAACTGTTGGGATTTCAGTATGACCTCTTATTCATTTTGGGCCCATTCAAATTCTACATCCTTGGTGATGGCTGGTATGATATATTTCAAGAACCAGTCTAAAAATACGCGACCGTCTAATTTTATCTTACAGAAACTGCGACGTCGATGCCACTCATGGATATGGTCGGTGATGTGGGTGGTCATACTTTGTCTGCAAGACAAGAGAATATCAACACCAGCATCGTAAAGAACTGGTAATTGGAATAACTACAAGAAGGTTGAAGGAAGAGATGCAAAGGTGGAATGCATCCCATGGGGTTGATAGATGTACCATTTGGCGGTAGCACTGGTAAATTTTCATTGCAATTGACGTAGTCGTATGTAGTCATCCACTATGGAGTTAGAGGAACACCACAAGTGGAAGGAAATGATGTGGTTATGGGGTTCCTCACCACCCTTCCCCTAGAACTTGGGGATGTCCGAAGGGAGATTGGTAGGCATGGGAGGCAATGTAGGATCATGTCGGATCAATTCTTTGGTCAATCTAGCTAGGTTAGGGAGGTTGAGATTGGCCATGACTGGAAAAAATGCAGGAGGATGTGACATGGTTGGGCCGACCAGCGTGCTATCCATGGAAACGATCATGGGGTCGCCTCCACCGAATGGTGGTGCGTTGGCAGTTTTCATAATGGGAATTGAGGAAACACCCATAAGGTGTAGAGGGATTTGGAAGGAGGGTCTGGTGCCCCCAAGTGCACCACATGTAACTAAAGGGATTGTGGTCAGAATGGAACCTCTACCAGTAAGAATGGCCCCAGTGGAGGGATACACTGTAGTGTTGGGGGTAAGTCCTATAGGACCATGGATGGTGGGTCCCATGGATGTGATGGAAGGGATGGATGTTGAAGTGGTAATGGGGCCACTGGTGGGTCCACCTCTGACAATCCCTTCATAAAACAAGTTGGGAATTACACCGGCCATGGGAATGAATGGAGCTGTATTTATAGGTGACTCTGATTTAGAGGAATCATACGTGAAATAGGGGGAATTGGGATTAAAATCTAGGGACAAAGCTGTGCATCTTAGAGGTGTGTGGTGAGGGGGGTCCTATGGAACGTACTATGGGAACTACCCTCGTAGTCAGTGGGATTGTCTCATAGAATCAATGGTGACAAGTGTGTAACTGCTAAGGGGCTGTGGTATGAAAAAATGCTAAAAAATCCTAGTGCAATCATGGGTGCAAAAGGAGAGCTCTAAGTAAAAATGACACTTAACCCAACAACAAGCTCAAAAAAATATGTTGCAACAACGTGATACAACAAGGGAGCAACAATAAAATGGTTAGAATACCAATAGGAAGCACTCCTAAAAATAAAAAGACTCACTAACCTATGGGGTATTGGAGCATGCAAATGCCTAACTAAAATATGGAAGCTCATGCAAATCGTATCCCCTACAGGGTGATGAGATATGCAGTCAGACAATACAAAATGGAGAACCAAATGGCTAAGGGATATCCCTATATCGAGAGGGATCCTGGTTAAAAGATCCATAGAAGAATGGCTACTAGGATACCATGTTCATGGTACAACTGGAAAGGTGTCCCACGACTTTAGTTCTTTGGTATTCACACACCTGGTATGGGGGTTAGCATGCACGAAGAGAACAACGAGTTGGTTTCCTTCAATGCAGAGTGGAGAGCGGAATTCCACTCTGACTTCCAGAACAAATCTTACCACTTTCCCTCCTAAGGGAGAGGCCCTCCTGCAAATTGGTGTCAATCGTACCAATAACTACTAGGGGATTTTGGCTCCCTAAAAGACAACAACTATGTTTCAAATGTATATGAAAAAGGGGGTGTTGTTTGGATGCCTATCCCTAATGTCCTAACATAAATACTAAATTATTTTTGGTCCTCAAGGGAGGTTAAGATTTGTTGAATTAAGGTTAATTTTAAGGCTTCACTGGTGGCATGATCCAAGCGATAGTTTGATTTAGGGAGCGATTGTGTGCACTGGTGGTGTGTAAAATGGCTAAGAAATTAAAAGCTTAACAAAAATGAACAACTTCCAATACTAAGTCAAAACCTTTTTTTTAAACATCATTTCAAAGTAGAAAGACTACAACTAAGCATTTATCATTCAAAGCATAAAAATGTTTGATTTTTCAACAAGCACTCGCTAAAAAAGTAAATATGCGGTCAAAAAGAATCTTTAACAGAACTAAAGAAGCAACAAATACTAAAAAATAAGACTTTTCTTCACTGCAAGAAATGAAAAAGATGAACATAAAAACCACTACAACAAGCAAATAATCACAAGCAAAAATAATAATAATAATAATAACTATTGCTTACATTTTTTATTTTTTATTTTTTATTTTATATTTGTTTTTATTTAAAAAAAGGGCGGGCGAAACCAAGATGTATTTCTATATTTTTTTATGTCGAATTTCCAGAAACAAATTACATATTTTAATTCCCCTCGAAAAAATACATGGTTTGAAAAAAAATCACGCAAATCTGACTCTGAGAGGCAAAACTATCTTAGTTTAAAAATTTGCCATTTTCAACGATTTTTTGGATGGACGGAAGTATTGCAAAGAGGATATATGGAAAAAACAAAGGCTTAGCTTAATCAACAAGGGTAGAATCGGGCTGGTTTTAGGACTCTAGTCACTCAAGCAGAAACAATACAAATTAATCAATGGCCAGAAAGGATGGACAAGCACAACCAAAGAACATTAGAGATCGTCCCCAGTATGGTCGCCAAAAACTATTGCTGGTGTTTTCACACTAGCACATGCAATGATGCACCTACTAAGGATTGTTCTAAAATAAACAAAACATAAATTAAACAACTAAACTGATCAAACATGCAAACTATATTAAAATAAATCTAAATTAATCTTTTTTTACTTTTTATCAAGCAAACATATAGAAACATCTTTTAAAGAATAAGGAATGCTCTTTCATTATGAAAAATGGCATTTACAAGGTTTTAATATCACCTCTGAGTTACAGTAGGAGAGGCCCTTGTAGCTATCCGAGGGAGGGTTCGCTTGGTCTCCTTGCAGTACATGGTTCTTCGGCCACGTGTCACATACACAATATCCAGAAGGTTGAGAATGGAACACAAAGGGAGTTCTAGTCTCAGGTAGATTTCATAGAGTAACGGTTTGAGAAATGTATGGAGAATGGGTGTTGAGTGATCGAACTTTATGGTTCATTTATAGGAACGATGGATAGATATAGGATAAGAATAAGGCTTTGATGTTTTTGTTTTTTTTTTTGGCTTTTGATTTTTTTCATTTTTGGCATTTGCCTTTTTTAATTTTTGGCTTTTTCCTTTGATTTTGTGCCTTTCACTTTTTTTATCATTTTTTTCCAATTTGGGATATCATAGGTGTCATGCCAATTTTATTATTTTTGTTGATAAAAATGAGAAACATCCAAAAAACAAGTCAGGGTGTAAGTTGCTCATGTTTTAGATAATTGAGCAAATTAATTTTGTAAAATGACACTTTTATGTGAGACTTTGGTTTTTTGGTTTTACCACGGTAAAAATAGTGGAAATAGAATGTGGTAATGATGTATAAGTGTGATGGGGATAATGACAAGTTAGGAGGAAAAAAGTTAGGCATTAACAAGAAGCATTGGAGAATGTGGCGTACAAGTAGGAATAAATGCATATGATCATGTAGGAGAAGTTAGCTGCATTGCGTTAAGTTTTGGAAGCAATAAAAATAACACCAAGTAGATCAGAGGAAGAACATACAGAGAGTACAGGACCAAGGAAAATGGTATCTCATCCCTCAACAACATAAACCGCGCAAAGAAGTTTGAAGATAGCTCCAGGAGCTTTGGAGTTCCCTATAGGGGAAATGCAAGAGAGCAAACTGACGATAAGTTCAATTGAGTTAGTCTTATCATAACTTAATAATAATATATGTGTTGCATACTTTTCAAATAGGTGTGGCGTAGGAAATCCAGTTGCGTGCATTCATGAAATAAATAGAGTGGACCAAAGCAACTACAGCTAAGGAAGTACTGCAAGAGGAAAATATTAAGCTATGCAAGGAGAGAGAAGAGGTTGTGCAGGAGTTTGAGAGATTGAGGAAGGAAGTGGATGAAATCTGCAGCAATTTGCGAAAAGTATTGATGTAGGTAGATATTCGAGTGGGAGAGAAGGTGACCAAGATATGTGAATCTATTCAAGGCTTGTGTGAAAATATTATGAAATTGGAAGAAAGGGCGATTCCAAGTACTCCACTAGAGGAGAGAAAACAAAAGGAGCAAACAACCAGTGCAACAACAACAAACATTAGGACATTGGAATAAAAGTGTGCGCAGATGTATGAGGAAAGCACACAAATATGGATGTAGATCATTGAGGATGCTGAGTTGAAGGATATAGAATAGAAAGTGCAGGATACACATGCGAAGGCACAACACCTAAAGGACACAATGATCACTCTCCCAGTAGAAGAGCATATGGTTGCACTGGTGGAACATATGAAGCAGTTGATGGGAGTTAATCAACTAAGATCCCAATAATAGGACATTATGCAAAATTTATATCCATTGCAAGAGGAAACGTATAGAGTGACAGAGGAACTGGATGCGGTACAAGCCAGTGTTAAGCACACCATACAAGTCATCAAGGAGAAACTATAGGCACCTTTGATAGCATAGATAATAGATGGAATTGTTGAATAGGAAGCAAAAGAAAAGGAACATGTTGCAACTACAAAGGAAACACTGCATAAGTTGATGTAGATGGTGAAGGAAGTGCAACAAAAGAGTTGAAGTGACTCTGGATAGAAATCACGTGTGGCGATGATGGGGGAAATCGAAGGAGAAGATTTCAAAATGATGGAAAATCTAGATAAAATCTCGACCAAGTGCAAGCACATCATGATGAGGAAGGTTGAGGTACTTGGTTATAAGAGTAAAAGCGAACCAATGGATGGGGTAGTTAAGTTGTTGGGTAGACGATGTAGAGATGTAGAGCTAAAGAGAAACTCTAGAGCATAGAGTGAGAAAAAAAGGTTGACGCTATAGAAATTAGAGTCACCTAAAGCTGAAAGATCAGGTAGCTGAAACACAGAGAGGCATGGAATCACCAAAAGGAGGAGTAACAATGTTGCGATAAACCTAATGAGTAGTGTTGAGTGATGGGTGGAATTCTGCTCATATCAATGATCACAACGACACATCTAGAATTAGATCACCCTTTGGTTCGAAAGGTGTTATGCAGTAGTGGATAAACTACTAAACCAAACATCTTGGTCAAATTTTGAGTACCTGGTAGAGTATGTGTAGCAGCTGAAGTTGCTCAGGATGAGAAACATGTGTGTGTTGGGGGCCATCTGAAGCAGGTTTTGGACCAGTTTTGGGAGTAGTGCACTGGAAGTGGACCGTGTGACAAGTCAGTCGAAGGACCAAAGCACACAAAAGTCGGGAACTTGTGTCCACTTAATAATGGGATCAATGCATTCTGAAATGTATAAATATGTAAGAGATATTTGGGTTAAGGGTTGGATTTTAAGGGAGATAATAGTTTGGTTTTTGTTTGAGTTGTCATTGCTCTTATGCTATGTAATGTTGGGGTATTTTTTGGTTGGTGACAAAGATCTGATGTGCGCCACGCAGGCTCTATAATACTGTTTCAGAATATACTAATGTGAAGTGAGCCTGTTTTGGATCATGTCTCTCTTGTGTTTGATGTAATGGGTGCTTTATTTATTGCGCACATGGAGGCTCTGTTTCTATTGTTGCTTTGAATGTGTTATCTTTTATTCTGCATATGTTTTCTATTTTTGCACATAAGATGATTGAATGGTAATATGAATATAATGAATACCTTCTCCCCTTTAGCACTATGGAATCTTGGTTCTTGTAGTCCCCGTATATACCTCGGGTGAGACTTCGTTTGTTCAGAGGTGATGTTGAAAGGGCCAATATCTATGGTTTTGTTGGTGAGTTTATACTGTGACCTAGGTCTACCCACTGTGCACCAACACAAGGGGAGTCGATGGCAGGGACTGCTAGCGTGAAGGGGGAGGGTGATTAGTGGAGATAGAGAGAGGGGGATTCTCTCTTGTAACAACAAATAATTATAGACATTCATTTAACACTAATGAATGACTATCATTTTGGATGGGAATCAAAATGATCAGTCTTGTTGATTCTTTACTAGTTTGCCGAGTGAATAAGGGTTAAGTTGAGAGAGGAGGTGGGGTTAGTGGTAGCGGGAGGATATGGAGGGTTTTTTATTTGTAGGGGGAAGGGGGACTAGGAGAGATAGAGAGAGATGGGAATTCTCTCTCAAAATAACAAATAATGACTAACATTTGTTGAAAACGAGCGAATGGACACCATTTTGGAGGGGAATAGGGATGCTCAATCTTGTCGAATATTCATGGGCTTGTCCAGTAAATATTTAGGGGATGATATTTATGGGTTAGGTTGATAAAGGAGGGGGCGTTAGTGATAGGGGTAGGAGATGTAGGGTTTGTTAGTGGTAGGGGGGAGGGGATTAAGAGAGATAGAGAGAGAGGGGAATTCTCTATCATAATGAAAAATAATGAAATAAATTTATTTAACATGAAAGAATGGTTACCATTTTGGATGGGAATAAGAATGATCAGTCTTGTCGAACATTTACTGGCTTTCTTAGTATATATTTAGGGGTTAGATTGAGAGAGGAGGGGGGCTTAGTGTAAGGTGGAGGATATGGGGGGTGTTTAGTGGTAGGGTGGGAGGGGGATTAGAAGAGATCAAGAGAGAGGGGAATTCTCTCTCATAATAACTCATAATGGCAGACATCTATTTAACATTAATGAATGACCCCCATTTTGGAGGGTAATCAAATCATCAACACTGTTAAATCCTTATGGGCTCGTCTAGTATATATTTAGGGGTTAGGTTGAGAGAGGAGGGGGGTTCAGTGGTAGGGGGAGGATATTGGAGGGTTGTCAGTGGTATGGGGGGAATTAGGAGAGAGAGAGAGAGAGAGAGAGAGAGAGAGAGAGAGAGGGGGGGGGGGGGTTATCTCTCAAAGAACACATAATGACATACATCTATTTAGCAGGAATGAATGACTACCATTTTGGACGAGAATTAGAATGATCAGTCTTGTTGAATATTCATGGGATTTTCCACTAAATATTTAGGTGGTGAGAGTTAGAGGTTAGGTTGAAAGAGGATGGGGGGCTAGTGGCAGGGGAAGGAGATGGGGGGGGTTGTTAGTGGTAGTGGGGAGGGGGTTAGGTGGAGGAGTAGGGGATTGAGAGAGAGTGAGTGAGAGCATGGATTATTAAGTGTTACGTGGAGGAGAGAGAGATATATATATTTTGGGGACATGGTTAGAGGTAGGGGGAGGGGTATTATAAGGAGAGATAGGGAGGGGGGTTAGGGGTAAGTGGAGTAAGAGAGAGGGATCAGGGGACGGGAGGAGTGTTGGTGGTTAGTGGTAGGGGGTTATGGGTAAGGGGAGTAGGGGGAGAGAGAGAGAGAGAGAGAGAGGTGGTTAGTGGTAGTAGTAGGAGAGAGGGAGGGGATGGTTAAGGTAGGGGGTGTAGGGTGGAGAGAGAGAGAGAGAATGGGTTGGGGATGCAATTAGTGATTGGGGAGAGAGAGAGAGAGAGATAAAGATGGGGGGGGTAGTGGTAGGAGGGTGAAGAGTGGCGGGTTAGAGAGAGAGAGAGAGAAATTGGGGGCATGGATAGTGGTAGTGGGGAGGTGGATTAGGAGAGAGAGGGGGTTTAGGGGTAGGGGGAGTAGGGAGAGAGAGATTTAGGGGTTTTTAGTGGTAGGATTAGGAGAGAGAATATGAAGAGAGAGGAGTGGGTTATTAATGGTAGGGGAGGAGTAGGGCGAGAGGGAGAGAGAGAGAAAGGGGGGTGGGGGTGGTTAGTGGTAGGAAGAGAGAGAGAGAGAGAGAGAGAGAGAGGGGTGGCGGTTAGGGGTAGGTGGAGGAATAGGGAAGAGAGAGAGAGAGAGAGAGAGAGAGAGAGAGAGAGAGAGAGAGGTGGTGGTTAGGGGTAGGTGGAGGAATAGGGAAGAGAGAGAGGGGGGGGTTAGTAAGGGTTATGGGGAGGAGTAGAGAGAGGGGGAGGAGGGGGGTTATTAGTAGTATGATGTGAGGGGGCTACATAGAGAGAGAAAGAGATGTGAGTGTAGTTGGTTAGTAGTAGGGGGGAAGGGATATTAGGAGAGACAGAGAGAGAGGGTGGGTTTAAGGATGGGGGAGTAAGTAAGAGAGAGATAGAGAGGTGGGGGTAGAGATTAGGGTTAGGGGTATGGGTAAGGGGGTGAGGAGTGGGGGGGTTGAGAGAGAGAGAAGGGGGGGGGTAATGGTGATTAAGGTTGGGGGTGGATGGGATTTACAAAAGAGAGAGACATATTAAGGGGGTTAAGGGTTTATGGAGGATGGGGTTGTGGGAAAGAGAGAGAGAGAGAGAGGATAAGTGGGGTTAGGGGTTTGGGGAGAGAGAGAGAGAGAGAGAGAGAGAGAGAGAGATGTGGGGGTTAGGGGTGGGGCGAGGATTGATAGAGAGAGAGGGGATGGGGATAGGATGGGGCGAGGAGTGATAGAGAGAGAGGGGATGGGGATAGGGTGGGGCGAGGAGTGATAGAAAGAGAGGGGATGGGGATAGGGGTGGGGATATGAAGGGAGAGATAGATAGATAGATGGGATAGTTAGGAGTCGGGGGCAGGGTTATAGGAGTTATATAGAAAGAAGGAGAGAGTGTGGGGAGGTTAGAGAGCACGGGGGTTAGGGATAATGGGAGAGAGAGGTGGGGTTAAAGAGATAAAGAGGGAAATAGAGAGCGAGAATAAATTAAATGCTAGGTAACAATAACACAAACATGTTTAATAATGTGCACATGTTAATAATGCGTGCGCAAATTATTTTTTATTTAAAAATGCGCCCATGTTACGAATTCAAACACATTTCAGATTTGAAAAAAGTTTGGCTTGAATGATTTTTTGCACTTTCGTGGTGGATGAGTTGTTTTCTTTGGTTTTTAGGTTTGGATTGTTAAACCTGTGGTTTGGGCCTGCAACTAACAAAACACATCCATTTTTTTCATTTCCCAATTTTTCAACATCAAATCTACATATGCTAGAATGGTTTGTTGCTAATGAAATTACACAAACTTATAGAGATTTATGTGTAGATTCCAAATACATATTTGTTTGAGGAAGACAATATTGTTTTATATTTTATATTTATTTTTATTTGGTCATGTGCCAAATTTATAAAAAACATAGGTTTCTTATTTTCTTTGTAACTTTCGATCAGTTCACCTATTTTGAAAATGAAAAAGAAACCGCACAAGTGTAGATGAAGACGTAGACACTAAAAAAAATTTCATTGATTGTTTTAAGATCCTCATAGCAGGGCCTAATGATCCACCTTCTCATTATGGGGCTTCACTGGCTTTCATAATTTAAAAATTATATATAAAATTAACATTAAAAATTATGGAAACATAGTGCCACACAAGAACTGCCTATTAACTACAACCTTGCAATTGTTTTAAAAAAAATAGTGTTTATAGTAATTTTCCATAAATAAATGTTATATATTTTCAAATGTAACTTGATTGTCTACCTTTCATCCTTTTACACCATGGAGGATGACCATTTATGGCATACATGTGGTTAATCTATTTGCTAGTGTATTTTTCCTTGTTTATGGTTATTCTCCAGTATATTAGGCAATCTACCTAGTCATGTATTTTTACTTGTCTATGGTTCAAATTTGGAGGGGGTAGGGTATGTACACCTCTATAGACTTTAGAAATTACATCACTTAGAGGAAGAGAGGGTCTCTTGTCCCACAAACAAGGGGGTCTCATACACCAACTTGGTGTCTAGCTTAGTTGACCTTAAAAATAGATTATTATTATTATTATTATTATTATTAAACCCTCAACAATATTTTATAATTTATTGGAACAATCTATTTATTCTAAGTTTTGAACTTTATTGTGGGTTTTGGCTTTTTTGGTAAAATCCAAATTTGGAAGTGTTTAAATTGTGGTTTTTAATCTATAAATAGATTTAGCATGCTCGAACACCCTATGGCACCCAAAAAAATTAGCCCGGATCCCTCTTGGTGCTTGATGGATTGAGTTTAAGATGGATCTATGCCGATCCCTCTTGGTGCTTGATGGATTGAGTTTAAGATGGATCTATGCTGGTTAATTATTACATTTACATAGTTGAATCCAAACTATAAAAATCTAACTTAACAACCATAGCCATTTTTTGGATTGCCTATTTGTTAATCTATTTTTACTTGTCAAATTTAATACCTACTAACTAAATATTATATCATTAAATTTGATGAATTAAACATTACTTGTGTTCCTTATAGGAGGTTATAGATTCAAATCCAAATAGAGTAGGGTATGTACACCTTTATAGACTTTATGGGGTCCCTTGTCCCACAAACAAGGAAGTCTCATGTTTGGTTAACCTTAAAAGTATTATTATTATTAATATTTCATAAATATTTTGTAATCTATTTACTTATTAATTATAAATTATTACATTATTACTTTGACCTACTCAAATATAATACCCATCCAAACCATAAAAGTCTAACTAACTTCCTCGATACTCTCCAAGGTAATTAAAAATTTATTAACCACCATTACCATTTTTTGTATTGTTGTATTCTCAACGCATACTTATCTTCCATTTCGGAATATATGTATGTAAGAGATACAACATACTAAGAGCATAGTAAGTTGGGTTGTGCTTGAGGAGTTTCTTCTTTATTTTGAAAAAGAGGGTTTGTTTTGGCTGTAAGAAAGTGATTTGAATCAGTTTAGAATTTTCAGTACTTACTAGTGTAATGGCTCTGAAGGAAGGAATGCAAGTGGAGGCACGCTGCAACGAAGAAGGGTATAGAGAAGAAGGGTATAGAGGGGCTCTGAAGGAAGGAATGCAAGTGGAAGCACGCTGCAACGAAGAAGGGTATAGAAGGGCTTGGGTTGAGGGAATTGTGAGCAGTTTTGAAAGAGAAGCTTGCACCATTAAATTGAAGAAGTTTGCAAAAGGTAATGGAAAGTCATTGGTGGAGGAGACGTCTACATGGATTATGAAAATTCATTGGTGAAAGTCTCTCTGGGTGATGTGAGACCCATTCCACCACATAGGCAGTTGCCTCTCCATTGCTTAGATGGAGTAGCAGTAGAAGCCAAGGAGATAGATTGCTGGTGGCCGGGCTTCATAGTCAAACAAGTTCAGTGTGACGGTCAAAAGCTTTGGTTGGTTTTTTTCCCTTACACGAAAGTCTTGACGGCATATCCTCTTCCACACTTACGTCCTGCTCAAGAATGGCGAGGAGGAAAGTGGATGATAGTGCTACCGGTTTGATTTCTCAGTCCCCCTGTATATATCTTTAGATTTTGTATTATGTTTCTTCTCTAACCTGTTCGAATAAATGGTAAAGAAGGGTACTTCTTAAACCTATTTGAATAAATGGTAAAAAAGGGTTTGACAAACTTGTATTGTAATCTAATTCAAGGAATATTCAACTATGTCATGCAGGAGAAAACCCTAAACATTGGGCAAGTAATAAGGGTTCAGAGTGACCCGGAAACTCTGAATTCCAAGAACCACTGCGATCTATGCTGTAAAGGATGCCCTACAGAGAAGAAAATCCAAGATGTGAACACCGAGGAGCCATCTTCTATAGGCTACAAGTCGAAAAACTGAAAAGTATCGAGCAGAAGCAGCAGGGTAGAGAAGCTCAAAATGCAAAAGAAACGGAAGTAATAGAAATAATAGAGATAGAAGAGCAGAACCAGGAGGGTAGAGAAGCTCAAAATGCAAAAGTAACGGAAGTAATAGAGATAGAAGATGACTAATGACTGGAGCAACCTTTATATTTTCATATATGGATCTCTAGCTTATTTGTTGTTTAAGTCAACAAAACAGTATTATAATAAACTCTCTGTTCAATAAATCCTTCATGTTATTGAGCTCGGCATTGATATATTTTGATACTACACGCAGTAACTATACCGTGCATTAGTGTATTACACTATTGCACTCTAATGTTTTGTGTATTTTATAATTTAATTTATAATTCCGTTTGTAATTCTAATTTCGATGATGTTTGTATGCCTGTGATTTTGTTTTAGTTTGGAAGTTTTTTAGTTGACTTACGAGCAGTTTTGAATGCCATGAAAATAAACAATGTATTTGGTTTTGGACAGAGTTAATTATTATTATTTTAGTTGTTTAAGATGGAGTTAAACCAATATGTTTCAGTGTGATCTATTTATGACCATGTCATATTTAATGCTTTGAGACTAGGGATTGTTGGAATCAGTTCAATGCAGTATATTTATATATATTAATGTAAGTTAATTTAGTAGGATATCTAGTGAGGTTTAAATGTAGAAGCAATCAAGTTTTTGGCTTGATTGACAGGAAACAACCTTATTATTAAAAAATAGGTTATTTATAATTTTGAATTATATTTTTTTTACATTACTGTGTTATTTTTTGGGGAATTAAGGGTAGTTTAAGCTTTTATAGGAAAACCCCACCTCACTACAAAAATATTTAAATTTACAATTTATTAAATATTCATATTTTCCATCTAAATTTGTTCTATTCTGGTTGGAAATTTTTAAAAAATCTTAGAATCACATATATTAGCTATAGAAATTACATAATTTGGGTGCCATGGGGTATTTGAGGGTGCTGAATCTATTTATAGATTTAAAAATCCATTTTAAACACTTAGAAATTTAGATTTTACTAAAAAAATAAACTACTCCATATTTAAATTTACTATACATTATTAAATAAACTAATTCAGAATCCATTTAATATTTTGATAGAGTCTATTTAATATTTGTTTTTTCATGGAGTTGCTACGTCCACCGATTTGACCCCGAGATGAGCTAACCCATCGGCTTAGTCTATTTAATATTTTATATAGAAAATTGTAAATTTAAATATATAGTAAATTGTAAATATAAATATTTAGGTAATAATGCATAATGATGAGTTTACTCCTTGTGCAAGGTCACCGGTTCGAATCCCCATCTAAAATGATGAGTTTTTGTAAATGGTACCAATCAGTGAGTCGAGTGAGCCAAAATAAGGGTAAGAATAGCTAAGATCTATCTTAAAACCGGATAGAGATCCAATTTCTTGAGGTTTAGTGTAAATTTGATCCATCTTGGTACTTGTGGAGGTTTTAATTTTTTTATTTTATGAGTGGATATGGATTTTTTTAATTACTTTTCATTTAGATTTAATTTTTTAGTGAGTAGACATGATTTTTTTAATTATTTTTTATTTTTGGTAACATAACATCTTCTTCATTTTTTAATTATTTTTTTATTTGTTAACATGAAAACGCTGCTTTAAGTAACTTGACAAATGTGACAATCTCCCCTAGGTTGTAAAAAATAACACATAATAATAGAAAATAATATTAGATAATAAAGAGGAGATGTTTATACTACAACATAAACGAATGAGAGAATAAAATTGAATATAAAAAATGTGAATGGACTAACATAATAAAACATAAGTTAGAAACACTAATAATATTAAATTTTTATTATTTATCAAAAGAAGGATTGGTTTATATTAAAATGTAAATTAGGGGTTGGAAGTTGAGAAATAGGGTACTTAATGTAATAATATAAACTATGAAAAATGGCTCGAGGAGAATGTTTAAAAATGTAATAATATAAACTATGAAAAATGGCTTGGTTTATATTAAAATGTAAATTAAGGGTTGGAAGTTGAGAAATAGGGTACTTAATGTAATAATATAAACTATGAAAAATGGCTCGAGGAGAATGTTTAAACATGTAATAATATAAACTATGAAAAATGGCTAGAGGAGAATGTTTAAATAATGACCATTTACAGAGGTAATAAATATGTTAGAAAGTTAATGAACACGAAAAATGTTAAGAAGGAAAATTTAACATAAGGGTTAGAACAAAGCCCACATAAAGTGTGGGCTATCGAATTAACAAAAAATAGAAGAGTAAAAAGGGTGGAGTTGGGGTTAATTATGAAATAAGTTGAAAAGAGGGAGAAGAAAATCCAAGAGTAAAAAGGGGAAGTTTGGGTTAATGATAAAATAAATTGAAAAGAGTGAAAAGAGTCAACGAAGAATTATAAATCCATGTTCAACTTTGGTATGAGAAACTTTAATAAAATATTAAGAAAATATTTTTTTTTAAGATTTAAATATTAATGACTTTAGTAAATATTAGAGATTTTTATATTAAACTAGTATAGATGAATTTTAATTTTAATAAGTTAATCTTTAATATTTTAATTTTTTCTTTAAATTATTTTTATACTATTTTTTATTAATAAGTTTTCTTTACTTTTATTTTTAAAAAATAAAAATTATATCTATCATTTTCTTATTATTAAGTTTTAGTAACCAATGTAAATCTATTTTAAACCCGGATTTATTTAGTATTGAGAGGAATCCAATTTATTGAGGTGTAATTTTTTTTGTTTTATCTTAAATTTTTTACACATTAAGAAAACAAATTACCCCTCAAGAAATTGGATCCCTATCTTTTAATTTTTTAATTTTTTTTTTCCATTTTTGATAAGTTATGAGCGAACATGAAATTTTTAATTAATTTTGATTTTTTATACGTTATGAGCGGACATGGAAACATAACGTGACAAACGTGACAAATGTGACAAATGTTACAACATCTCCCCCATACTACAAACTTGACAAACTTGACAAATGTGACATGTGACATCCGTTACAAGATCCCATACTATTACTTTTTACATTTTATTACTTTTGAAAACGTTACATGTGATATGTGACATCCATTACAGGATCTCCCCCATACTGGGTTGTAAGCGCCTCGTTTACACTCGGTGCAATAAAATTATTTCCAGTCCAATGCTAGTTTTCTTTCCATTTCGGGCAGAAATAAAATTGATTAGAAATGTGAAATTTGAGCATATATACAGGCAGCACAATTCTCTTAATGACAAGCTTTCTAAGAGAGCAATGGATGGAAAAGTGAAAGTTTTAATATGAGAGTAACATTCATATCTTTGATCTGAGAACTATGAGTTTTTTTAATTAATTTCCTTTCTTAGGATCTGAGCTTTTGGAGATATATATGTTTTGACATATCCTTTGTTCTGTTAAGAATTTCTTTTATGTGAAAGGTGCTACTATAAAATTTTCATTGTCCCTAATGTTCCGGGCTCGAAGGGGATGACTTAAAATAGCATTGATTGGCTTGCTAAAAATTCACGGTAACCTAAAACAATTCAGAAGTATTTCAAGTTGTTCCCGAAACAACTCCTAGGCATATTTACTCTCATTGCATCTGAGTTTAATCCCCTAGCACGAACTCTGTCTGCGGTCAGCGTACGCAAATTATCTCTGCGGCCAGGGCGCGAGCTCTCTCTGCGGCCACCATTTCATTTCTGCGGCTGGTGCACGAGCTGTTCTCTGCAACCACCATTAGATTTCTCTCTCTGCCGGCACGAGCACAAGCTCTCTCCGCGGGCACGAGCACGAGCTCTCTCTGTGGCCAACATTTGCAAATTATCTCTGCGGCCGAGGCTACGAAACGCCCTCCTTTCAAAACTTGAATGGTTTGCGGCCATTGGAACGGAACGAGCGAGGGCAGCGAATCTGAGGTCTTTACTCTACAATTTTCTCAAACCGAAACTCCACAGTGGATCTGCTTAAATATCTTGTTTTGATGAAACCCTAAGGGGAATTGAAACTTCATTCTCTGCCGCATACGTTCTCAGTGGAAATGGCGCTCTCAACTCTGTGGCCATTGAAACGTAGTTGGGTGATATGCGGCCATTGAAACGGGTTCTCCATCTGCAGCCCTTGAAACGTGATTGGGTGATCTGCATGCAGCTAGTGAAACTGGGCTGAACTCTCCAGTTTTTTTTTTTTTTAATACATAGTTTTTTTAATAAAATTGTGTTCATGCTCGATAATAAATTTTCAATTTTCATCTTTTAAAGATAAGATTCAAAGATAAATAGACAATAAATTAAAAGTGATGGAGAGCAAGATGGAGTTAATGGAGGTTACAATCCAAGATATGAAGAAACAAAGCCAAGAAAACAAACATAAAACCTATGAAGGAGATGGGGATGATTTAGAAAATCTTAAATTGAAGGCATGTTTAAAGCGCTTGAAGAAAAGGTAACAACAAATCTAGCTCTAAATAGTCTAGAAGGTCAATTAATTATCAAACCCATTAAGGAAGAGATGCATAAGTTGTTAGCTTTAAAACATGAGCACAACAAACTAGTTTTGAACCTAGTAATTTTTGGTTTAAAAGAAAAGGCAAAGAGCACAAGCTAGATGTAGGCAAGGCATAACTACATAATAGGTTACACATCAAAACAAAAGTAAAGAGACTAGAAAACCAATTGAAAATAAAAATAGAATTATTAGGGATAAAATTAGCTGTAATAACCATAAACTTGGGATACTTTAAAGTAAAACTCCGAACCTAAAAGGATAGATATATTTATAAACAAAACCCTCATTCAAGAAAATTAAGTCAAATTAAGAAAGTAGGTTCAAAAGGCAAGAGAAGAAAACGAGGAAAATAGATGATCAATAGAAATAGAAAAGTTGTCATTCAAGATCGAAACCAAAAAGACACCACTAAATAACAATTGGACACACTCGAGTTCTCTTTTGGAATTGTTGGGGCTTCCCTTGGAATAGAGGCCCCAAGTTAAGTTGGATCCCGTAAAAAAAATAAAAATTCCTAATGTCATATTTTATAAGAAAGACCCTTCGAATCAATATATTTGGTTGGAAATCACAAACATCAATGGATGAAAAACCTACATAGAAATATGTTATTTTCACCCCTATTAATTCTAACTTTTATAAGAAGTACATCTTAGATAAAAATTGTCCCTATAATGGCTCAGTGCACCATATTTATAGCCTTAGAAATGTTGGCAATATCATGTTAATGGGGGAATTCAATGATTGAACCTTGAGTAACCAAACTATTCTTTTAAGCAACTAATCAAACCCTAATTATCTATGTTTAGACAAAGACCTTGCTTCAGCTAGCAAGTACAGTAGAATCTCAAGATATAAGTGAAAATCTATTTGTCTCAGAGTTAATCAAGCTTTGTAGTGCTTAAGATATTATAATATTCAATGGCCTAAAGGAGTGGACAAATTCGAGTAGGATGACTTGCATTCATGCTCTTAGAAGTAGTGTGGCCGATTATGTCCTTTCTTATATCCATGTGCACAACGAAATAATAAATTTTGAGATATTAAATGACCACGAGCTTGATTCATATCACTTACCTTTAATTATAACCCTCATTCTTGCCACACATATTGAGCCCATAGAGGAAAATTCTCATAGTAAAAAACACTTGGTCTTTGATAGAAATAATATGGTTGTCTTTCCAAAATATTTAATAAAGAATTTATTCCCTCTTTTTGATAAGGCCAATATAGAAGACTTCTATCATAATTTCACTACTTCCCTCTCTTTTTCCATCAACAAGTTCTCTCTTGAAATTTATAGTAAAAAGGAGAACACAAGAACTAACCTCTGGTATGATAATGATTGTAAGCGTGTGTGTAGATAAATAGGGAAGATACTAATGAGACCATGATAACCGACAAGATAAAGAACTATAAAGAACTAATTAAAACAAAAAGTCCCACTGCATAAATAAAATATAGGAAAAACTTTTATACTTATCTAAGACGGATCCTAAGAAATTTTGGAGGCAAATTCGAATTGGTAAAACTAAAGAAAATAATAAGATTTTTTAACAACCTAGAACTCATATCTTAAAATTCTTTACAAGATCTCGGATGGATAACATTCCAACCCTCCTTACAACTAAGCAAGAAATTCATTCATCTAGAACAATTAGGAAAATAAGGACTTTAATATATAAAATATACTAAATAAATTAGGTATGATCATAAAGAATTTAAAAAAAACATGCACAATTACTCTTGCATAATTCTCATGTTAGATCAACCGAGTATACAAACATTTTAAACCAAAACTAGTTTTAATAATAAATAAAACCTTTCAATCTACAAAATAAACACTTTAATCATACACCTAAGGTAGCCAATCAGTAGAGTTAAAATACCAAGGTGTTAGTCTCATTAATACATAATATAAGAAAATATCATTAATAACCATATTATAAATCCATAATAGTCCTATTATATTCAACAACTAATTCCAAGGTGAAATAACAAATAAACAAAGTTAGAATACTCATGAGCTTTTAAACTTCCAACTGTTTAGGGAACATCCACATTCCTCATAACCTTAGAAATTGAAGTTCCTTATTCATTCCACGGGTCACCCTTGATCCAGACCAAGCATACCAGAGAAGAGAGACTTAGGGTACTGTTATCTATCTTGTTT